>CATIWM010247149.1:0-10000 GCA_949671775.1 Mallotus repandus
ACCTAAATCTAGTTAATTGGGCTAATTAACTTAAATTATCATGGACCTTAAAAGTCTAATCCAATTAAACTACAAACAAAAGGACTTAAAAATAATAAACAAACGAATAAAACAGATATAAAGAAATAAAATAAAATAAAATAAAATATGATTTCTTAATTTTAACCAATTTCATATGAAACCCTACTTAAAATCTAAAGCCACATTAATTTTAATTGAATTTACCAAATGAAACCCTAATTTACTAACCAATTAATTAAAAAAAACACATGTCACACACAAAATTTCACTATTTTTCCACTACTGAGGCTATTACAATTCCTACGTACAAATTAAAAAATAAAATTAAATACAACCCATAAAGCCAAATAAATAAAATAACACAAAATAATAAAAAAATAAAATCTAAAATCTATGTTAAAATACAAAATTTAATGCATGGCATTTCATGGATCTTCATGGGTTCTCCATGGATCAAATAACTCCACAGTTTAGGGTACTCCCACACTCACGAAAATAGAAAAATAAACAAAATAAAAATTAGTTAATGAATAATTGAAAAATAATAAACAAAAATCAAATTAAAAATAAAATCAAAATCAAAGAAGAAGGAGATGAAGATTTGAGAATAGGATGCAGTGTTGATTGCCCCTCAGAATGTAATCACCATTGATGAAAGCTTGTGGCTTTTGTTGTATTTGTTTGTGATTTTTTATTTTTTTGGATCTGATTATCGGTCAAGAACTAAAAAAATACATAAAAAATGAAGAAAAGTGGGTGTGTTTTGGCTCACGACTAAAAATCAGAAAGAGTAGAGAAAAGAATAAAACTCCAGGAACTTCCCTCTTTGTGAAAGAAAATGCGTACAAAATAAACTCTCACAGCAAAAAATCCAAACTCTCCCAGAAACTCTATGGTCTAACCTTAGAAAAACTAGCTAGTTCCCTATGAAAATAATGTTTTATTTATAAAAGAAAATAAGATTAAAAAATTAAATTAAATCTAATCCTAACAATTTGATAATTAACTATCTAATAAGTTATCTATTAAGAATTATCAAATTAAATAAATTAAATAAGGAAATAAACAAACAAACAACATAAATAAAAAAAATTGCCAAATTTACGTGAATTGATCAGGTGACCTTGGGGCCATTTGGCCACTTCTTATTTTGAAACAAAAATTGTGAAGTTAAATGGGCCTTTGGCCCATTAGGCCAACAATCTTCTTTTTTTTCAAAAAATTTGTATTTTGTTTTTTTTTTAATTTTTTTTTCTTTTTTTCTTTGATTTTTTTTTGGAAATTTATAAAAAATAGGTCCAAAAAATTATTTACAATTTAGTTAAAAACTAATAAATCAAATTTCACAGTTAATTTTCATCATTGCGTCCTCTATCGCATCCACACTCGATTATCCAGAAATTGGGTGCGTATAGTTGCCCCCCTTTATCGTTGTTTGCTTAACAAATTGCGACAAAGCAAATAAGCACACAATTTCAAAAGCAAAGAGTTAGGATACTCACATGTGTATCTTGAGACTTCTATTTATGATCGATGCTTATGTTGTTATACAACATCATACATAATGCTAAAGCAAATTTCACTATAATCCATGTAGGATGTCTAGTGAAAAAGTGATTTGAAGATGCGATATAGTTCTTGTGGAACGTCTAGTAGTGATGCTATAACTATCATGTAGTATCTAACTAATTGCACTATATTCCGTGTGGGACGTCTAGTAAAAAAGTAATTTGAATATGCGCTATAGTTCCTGTGGAACGTCTAGCAGTGATGTTATAACTACAACGTAGTGTCCAGGTAATTGCACTATATTCGTTGTGAGACGTCTAGTGAAGTGATTTTAAAGAAATTAGCTATATTCCCTGTAGGACGTCCAACTAATGTGATTGATTTTGCTATATTCCCTGTGGGACGTCTAGCGAAATGATGCTATAACTATTGTGTAGTGTCTAGCTAATTGCACTATATTCCCTATAGGACGTCTAGTGAAGTGATTTTGAAGAAATTAGCTATATTCCCCGTGGGACATCTAGCTAATGTGATTGATTTTTCCATATCCCCTGTAGGACGTCTAGCCAAGTGATTGATGAATTTCGCTATATTCCCTGTGGGACGTTTAGTGAAGTGATGCTATAACTACTGTGTAGTGTCTAGCTAATTGCACTATAGTTCCTATGGAATGTCTAGTGAACTGTGATTTGAAAGTTTTGCTATATTTTCTGTGGAACGTCTAGCGAAGTGATTAATGAATTTCACTATATTTTCTATGGGACGTCTAGCGAAGTGATGCTATAACTATTGTCTATTGTCTAGCTAGAGTGAAGTCAAAATGTTGTTATAGCTATTGTGTAGCATATAATGAAATTAACTTTAAATTTGTGTTATAGCTACTGTGTAGCATATAATAAAGGGAATTTGTGGTTTATGTTATACCTACTGTGTAGCATATAATGAAATACAAATGCAGAAGTTGAATTTTTCTAGATTTTGCTGCCATCCTTCCATTGCTCACTAGCTTTAATTAGCCGCAACCTTTTCATTGCTCACCTTTGATGCTATAGTCCATAACTGCTCGTTAGTTGTTTTGAGTGCTTGAATTCTTTGTACTGACTGATTGGAATTTTTGCCAACTGACTTTGAATTTTTTAGCTGATTAAATCTGATCAGCTGCTTTCATTACTTGCTGACCTTGATTGACTTGATAGTACTGGTGCTGATACCATATGTTGGGTGTATCTCCTTCACGATTTGAAAGCTTGTTAAAGTTAGTTTCAATATGATAACTGTACAAAAGTACATTATAATTGAGCAAATTCATCAATTTATCATGAGATAATGTGCATTCAATAAGTCTCATTAATTTTGATTTTCATGACTATCCTTTATTTGCAATTTGCAAAGTCAGATGTATTGTTAACCATCTTATGTTGAGAGCGTATTATTTTACCAAGTGAAGAGCTAACTTTCACACCTAAATTCAGGGAGAATTTGCTAGACAAAACTCATGGACATTAAGCATAAACATATCAAATTTGAGTATTAAAACAGTCTTTGAGTTATTTTGTGGTTTACTTCCTTATCCGAGTATTCCCCCGCCTTTCTCATATTACTCAGCGTGGATACCATTGGAAAGGTCCTTTGGATACTCATACTCTTAAAGAGCATTGGAGTATATAGAACAGCTTTTGACGTGATCCCCTTTTAGTATTCTCTTGCCTTTCCTGTATTACTCAACGTGGATACCGCCAGAGGATTCACATTGATACTCTTACTCATTTCTGAGCATTAGAGTATATTAGAAGTGCTTGCTCTTATTTTCATTCTCCTTTTAGTATTCCCCTACCTTTCTTGTACTACTCAGCATGGATACCGTCAAGGGATTTTGTACTCGTACTCATTCGAGCATTGGAGTAGATTGGATGCACATTTGTTATTCCAAAGATTGAAATGATGCTCTAAAATTCAAGTAATTTATTCTACAAATCCGTAAATTTTATTTCTACATATTCTTCCCTTCATTTGGGTGCAAAGCAAGCATTATATTGATTAGAGTTTAGAAACTCTCAGCACAAAATCATCAATCAGACATCCAAACTCTGTGAGGCTAATAAAAGAGAGCCCTTAAGATCAAAGTTCGTGAGATAAGTTTTTTTGCACATGATCTCATGAATAAATTTACTTTGAATTTTTGAAAATTTTCTCTTTCTTTTTTTGTTTTTATCTTTTATTATTTTTTTCATTTTTTGAGGATGCACTTTATTGCAAAAACTAAAGGGATAGAGTTTTGTTACTTCCCTTGAACACTCATCAGGATGTTTGTCACATGGGGTGATGTTCTGATGAGCAATTGGTGTTTGCCTTCTTACTCATTCTTATTATTTTATTGGTTCATTCCCATTTTTCTTTCTCTTTTATTTTCCCTTTTGATTCTAATGTCTCTAATCATATAGGTCATGATACCCCACCATTGAGGTCATGGTCTAAGGCTAAGTTTATCTTTATGTTATTCCCTTTGATGCTAAAAAAAGGTTTAGGAGTTAGAGGCCTTATTTTATGATCAAAGAAGCTTCAAAATGCATACATTATAAGTTTCAAGTGCATTCTTCCATTTTTTGGGCTGGTGACTGCATTGCTGTTGTGTTGGACCTTCTCGTCATTGCACTCTACTCCCTATATTGACCTTGATGTTGTGGAGTTCTATTTTTATTGGTCAGCAGTTAAGAGAGTTATTTCTCCAAGGATTCAATGTTTTATTTTTGCTTGAGCTTTTTGTAGCTATCAGAGGTACACTCAGGAGCATCTCTTAGAACAGATTCTTGCAGATCTATCTGAGGTGCTTATCATCACTCTTTCTCATATTATTAATTTCATAATTTTTGGGAGTAGGTTCTCCTCTTATTGAAGCTCTAGGTGATATTCCAAATGATGCTCCATATGAGGCTTTGGAGATAAATGTTGCGTCTGAGGAGGTTGAGCCTTCTATCCAACCTCTTGAGATTGCCTAGGATGAGGCTTTTGCGACTGCTAATGTCAATGATATCTCTTTATTAAATAGGCCCATTGAGCATCTGGTCATTCCTCCTATTTTCACTTCTCCAAACTCTAACTACTTTCATGCACTTTTACAGCATTAATTTTGAATGTTAATAGTAGAGCATTTGCATAACCTTAACTTTTCTTAAAGATTTTTTGCCTGGGAAAATAAGTACCTTACAATAGATGTATGTACGATATGCATGATCCCAACAGGTCATTTGTTTGGAGTAGAGTTATGCTTGCAACTCGGAGTGTGAGGCTGAGGGACTTCATCAACAACTTGCAGCTTTGAGTGATGGATGCTTCAATGATGATGGTTCTGATGTTAGAGCTTCTGACATAACTCAGATGACTAAGCTAGAGGATGGAGTCCATGGCCTTACACTGGATCTTTTTATTGACTAATGCATCTGTATGCTTGTAGTTTATTCTTTTTTGCCCCTAGAACCATTTTGCTGACTCTTATACTCCAATGTTTCATCTTCAGTCTTTGAGTGCAGATTCATTATTTTCCCCTAATCTATTTACATTTTTCCCCAGAGTTAAAATTTGCCCCCAGTTTCTTATAGTTTTCTTTCATGGAGATGGTGACACTGGGGTCATCAATATTATTAGAGAATTGAGCCAAGCTCATATCTCTTATTCTGACTGAATTTATCAACATTTTTCTGGCAAACTTCTTATTTCTTCATGCGTGCAACCAAAATCTTTTGTTTTACTTCTTTTTCTTTTTTTTTAAAATTTTTACCTAAGTTGCCCTTCCAGGTTTTCAACTTAGTAAGCTTGCCCTAACTTTTGCCTAAGCTGCCCTTCCAGGTTTCAACTTAGCAGGCTGAATTATTTCTTTTTTCTTCTTTTTTTTTGTAAGATTTAGTTGCAGAAGAAACTCAATTTCCTTACTGCTATTGTTGATCTTTTGTCTTATTAACTCCGTTAGTTGCAATCTCATGTATTGAAAATGCAAAGGAGTGGCTAAACTGACAGAAGAGAATTCTTGATATTGAAATTAGCTGATTTGCTCTTCGTAGAGTTGGACAATATAAGGAATCTATAGCTTCAAAGAACTCTTGAGCAAAATATGAGGCTTGATGTTGATATGACAACTGATGCTAGTTAAAAGGTATGGGTTGCAATGTAAGTTATTAAGCCACTTGAATTCTCTAGGTATAAGAAGACACGAGGACTTTATAAAATGAACCATAAAAGGGTGACGAGAAGAGAAAACAAAACTAAAATAGTGATCTCATAGCTCTGATTTCTTTAGCTTACATTATGTTTTGTTTGTTCCACTCAGATACTTAAGCAGTACGATAAAGACGAATATGTGATTTTTAAAAAAAATTCAAATTCAACTTTACTCATTCATTAGGGCAAAAATGAGAACATTCATTACATCACATGATACAACTCCTATTCTCATTTTTGTTTTCTTAATTTTATCTAACTAATCATTTCTAGTTTTCTAGTCATTGGACTTATTCATTCTTTTTTTTTCTTTTTTTTACATTCTCTCAAATTTTCCTTTCTTCTCAAAAGTTATACCATATAATATAGGAATGTTCTTTAAATTTTTATTTGTGCCCATGCTGAATGAATATAATTGGATTGAATTTATGTCAAACATGCATATCAATATCATAATGCATAATGTCGTCAGGATGCACATCACATAAGTTAGCCAAATCAAAATTCATATCATCAATCATTAAAACCAAAAACAGTTCTCAAAAAATTAAAAAGTTATTCAAAGAAAAAGAGTGACAAGATTATTTAATATTCTAAATGCTAGGGATGTTAGCTCTTATAGTGGTTGTCTTTGTTCAGGTGGCATACACAATCGCTATTCTTGCATTTCCTCAAGGACTTCCTCGATCACCTCTACCTTATTATCACATATCATATTCTCAATTTCCTCAACTTGCTAACTGTCGTCATACAAGTCCACAAGTGTCTTGGGGTTCATCATTTGCAGTCTTTCTACTAGGTTGGGCAACACATTTCTCACAATCATCCTCACTTGATCCTTCTCAGTTAGCTTATTCTTCATTAGCCCTACCTTGTTCATGAACCTTTTTAGAAACTTTGAGAATGATTCATTTGGCTTCTGTTTAGTCAGCTCCAAATCCTTGATAGACACTTCCAGCTTAATGTTATGGCCATATTACTTAAGGAAAGCAGTACATAATTCCCTCCAATTAGCCCCAACAGACTTTTCTAATCCATAATACCAATTTATAGCCATGCCTTCTAAAGATAGTACAAATAACTTTGACACTACAGACAATTGAGCTTTGGTGGTGTTTATAGTTGTTGTCTATTGACTCAGGTGAATCCTTGGGTCTCCAGAACCATTGAATTTCTGCAACTGGGGCATTTTGAATTTGCCAGGCAGCTTGTCACCCTCTATACATAATATGTCATCAAATTCAAATGAGTAACCCATGTCTTGCCCTCTCATTAGCTCATCCATCTTAGACATCTTTTGATTTAGTGCTTATATTTACTTGGACTCAAGTTCCTGAATAGCTCAAGTGGTTCTTTCTTGGCTTTCTCTACCTTGTAGTTCTTTATATCTTTAACTTCCATGTCTACAACATGCATATTCCTAGCAGTATTCAATGGTTTCCTTTCAGCATTATTAGCATTTGGATCATCTACAGCTAGTGGATTAGTAACAGGTGGTACTACAAGTGTAGGTGCAGCAGCAGGAGGTGGCACTAATCTAGCTAGGTCTTGTCTCAGTTCATCTTGAATCATAGCTCTTATGTCATCCATCAAAAATCCCTTAATATCCTCTAGGGTCCAATTTCCTCCTTGTTATTGTTCCATTTCTTCTATTTGCTTGGAGCTAGTGTTGGCGGTGCTTTTAGGTGAAGTGGGTTGACAAGACTTTCCTCTAATTTGCTAAAGATCTCTTTTGTTATCAACTACGATTTGAAGTGGTTCTCTTTCAGTTTATCACCTCTATGTTTCCAAACAAAGGACGACTCGGATGAATCTATGATGGCTACAAAACAAGGTGTTAGTATGATGCATGAAATGCATGTATGCATTTACTATACAGTAAGTAACAAGTATCAAGTCAAGTGTCCAACATACATCCTTCCAGCCTTATTTCTCCTACACACGTATTCAATGGCGAGTCTCTTTTCCTAGGATTTTTGGTCTTAGCCTTAAAATCAACAGGGGATATCAAGAACCGATGTGCATGCAAAATCTCTCAAAGCAGTAAAACATAGAAATAGCATTTCTACGTATAAAAGTTTAGCCTAATTAATAAGTGTGAGAAAGGCAGTACTTTGAGCACTCAATGCATTAGGATTAGATGTAATTTTAGTAGCATTTGCATTCCTTTTATTGAGATTTTTTTTAGTTTGAGTATTATTGCATGAATTGTGTGTGTATTTATTTCTAGTATTATTTGGTTTATTTTGGGTTATTTTTGTGCATTTAGGTAGTCAAAGAACAGTAAAGGAAGGTTGTATGGGGTCATGGACGTCTTGATTGGGTCAAAGGAACAAGCAAAGGAGCGATTCAAGGCTTATTAAAGCCAAATTTGGAAAGTTGTGCACGGTCGTGCTACCTGCTGGCAGCAAATTTGAATTTTGGTTTGATTGCTGATTGAGAGGGATACGATGGGGATTTCACAAAAACAAGGTTGGAGGCTAGGGTTTTATGAGGATATAACCTTCAGAAATAAAACATTAGGGATGATGTCATTTTTCTTATATGGTATCTCATAGTATATTATTCTTATATCATTTTAAAGAGAACAAGTATTATTCCTGTTCATATTAGTTTGGAGATTGAGTCCAAGGTTGGAAGAATAGTAGGCCTTCCACTACAAAAGAGGGTTCCTTCTAAACATTTACGATTGTTCATTTATATTTTGGATTAATAATGTTGTTCATTTTCTTTTATTCTTCATCTTGGTCTCTTTTAATTAACATGAGTGACTAAATTCCTGTTTAGAGTTCTTATTTAAATTCAACCATGTGATTATTGCAATTAATCCTAGGCCATTAATCTAAATCCTTTGGTTGTTGTTGAACTTAATGTCTTTGTAGGATTGATCACCCTTTGGTTGAATTTACACATTGAAACTTAATCAAGAGATAGGCTGCATTAGATATAAACAATAACCTATTAGATGTTTTCTTAGTTGAGAGACATTAAAGCAACTAATATTGATTAAAGGATAGTGCTTTAAAATGAGTTAACTAAACACTTACTAAGTGAGAACTGTAAATCTAAGATGTCAAACTACTAGGTTAATTGTAGGGTTGTCTGAGAGGAAAGCCTATAATTCTTTAGATACCTTCAAATTGGATTAAGGTTAGGTTTGGCTTAGGTGTTAATTGACTTTAGGAAAAGGTTGAATTGATAATATAAACCCTAGTTCATTAAATTGATTGTTACTTAATTCAGATTTCCTGTGTTTAATTTTAATTTAATTTAAAACACCATTTTTTCATTGTTTAAACAAACAAACACAATTAGTATTACAGTACTCAATTTGTAACCTATGTGGGATCAATATTTAATTACTACTTGTACGATTCTGTATACTTGCGGATTCCCATCAAGTTTTTGGCGTCGCTGCCGGGGATCCCTAAAATTGATATTGTTGAGAATTTTATGTTGTTTGATTTAGACTTAGTTTTAGTTTTTGAAGTAATTGTGTTTGTAGTTTTTACAGGAACTTATGTTAGTGTATGCACACAACACATGGTGCAACTAGACAAAGAGCCTAGTTAATACCACTTGATTTAGAACTTGAAAGAACCATTAGCAGAAGAAGGAGATAGAATAGAAACGGAATGAATGGAGGAGAAGAAGTAAGAGATCCACCTACAGAAGGGCGTGCAGCTCAGAATAGGAAGAATGGTCAGAGAACTGTGAGGGATTTTGTGAGTCCTAATGTTCAAGGTGATCAAACTCTAATTGTAAGACCAACGGTTACAGCAAACAATTTTAAAATTAAACATGCCATGATTCAGATGATTCAAAACTCACAGTTTAGAGGATTACCATATAAGGATCCAATTGGTCATATGACCCAATTTTTGGAGTATTGTTCAACCTTCAAGATGAATGGACTGCAGCCTGAAGTAATTCGACTCATCCTCTTTCCATTTTCTTTGATGGATAGAGCAAAAATATGGTTCACTAGCTTGCCACCCAACTCCATCAACACATGGCAAGAGCTTTATACAGCTTTCTTCAATAAGTACTTTCCACCAGCCAAAGTACTCAAAATTAGAAATGAGATCAACTCTTTTTCTATCAAAGAGAGGATGAGAGCTTCTATGAATGTTGGGGTAGGTTCAAGGATCTTCAGAGGCAGTACCCACCATAATTGATTCCTTCATAGGATTTGTTGCAGTCTTTTTACAAAGGAGTTATCCCTACAGTTTGAGTAAATATATATGCCTTAGTTGGA
>CATIWM010247157.1:0-10485 GCA_949671775.1 Mallotus repandus
TCCTTCACCGCCCTGCAATCAAGTGCCCTGTTGTTTATTGCGCAGTATCAACCAACACAATCTCAAATGTGCATATATCATCTCATCACATCAACAACTCATATGGGGTGGTAATACACAAACCAAATATCATTTTCACCAAATAATCAATAAAAATAACATTATCACATTTATGGTTTAATAACCATTCAATATCAATCAATATTTATCATAATTCAAAGAAGTGAAATCAGATTGAGCATAAGCTCATTTTAATCACCAAGTAATTAAAAAGATCCCAAATCAGATCACAAAGCAAAATGCATAGAAATAACACATTTAGTTCGTATACTTGAAACCTTTTAAGCTTAAAGCTTAAACATGTGATTTAAGTAGCAAAGGCTGAATTCAAACCATTTATAATACATCAATTCAGGTCATTAAAAGTTCATTTTATTTTTATAATAAAAAGTATTAAAGAGCTTGAATAACTACTCACTAAATAGCTTTCCAAAATAAACACTACCGATTCATCGTTTTGGTTCAGTTTGCACCACCACTATCCTTTCCTTTTCCAGCACCTAAAACATGAAATTTCATTTAAAAATCATCAATAAAATAATCTCATATGTTTTCCTATCATGCAGCCCCCTAATGGTGTGCATAGAATGCAAAACAACTTAATTTCACTATTCTGCCCATTTAACTCTAAAAGGGCTGTTTACAGTCCTAATTTAGAAAAATTTCCCAAACCTGTAGAGAATGAAGTTGAAGCTCAAATTTGAATTAGTATTAAATCTATATGTATACTGAATTTCTGTAAAAGTTTCACTTAATTTAGACAACTATAGAGTGAGATATAAGCACCTGAACACAACCAGGTCTCTATACATGAACAGAGTGAGTATCAAAATATTTATTTTTCTTAGTCTAACTTCCTGACTGATTTAGCTCAACCTCAAAGAGAAAAAGTTTTAGAGGACTCTTTTAAGTTTTCACTGAATCAAAGAACACTCAATTTAGATCTCTCTAGCTCAAGTTATAATCAAAACACGGAGACTAAAAAATCAGGTGCTTAAAACCCCGAGAACAGCATGTTATGAACCCTAAACCAAATCAACCAAAACAAGTAAATTACTTACCAATTAGATCAATACAGCCTTTAAGGATGATAATTTCAGCCTGAAATTGCTTTATTCTTCTTGATTTAGCTTACAAAAGATCAACTTTAATTAAGGAATTCAGAATTCTCTCTACTTCTTTCTCTTTTCTCTTTCTTTCTTTTCTTTCTCTTTTCTTTTCCTTAACAATGAAGGCTGCTCTTCCTAAGTCACGAATTTGAGAGGATTTGGATATATTAAAGGTAAAATATCTATTTTAAGCCTTAATAAAATAGTTTTCTCATCTATTAAACCTCAAGCTTTCAATTGTGCATTTTAGCACGTCTATTTGTTTCAATTGAGTCCAAATCATCCTAAACTTTTTAAATCTCACTCTTTATTTTATTTTTAAATACTAATCCCTTTTATTCTCATAGTTTTACTCATTTTTAATTACATCAAAATTCAAAAATTCTCGCTCTTTGATCGAGACAAGTCACGGCTTAACCCGATACACTAGCCTAACCATGTATACTAGCTTATACTTAAACTCAACCAATATATATATAAATGCAATGTAATATGTATGCAAATGTACCTATAGTAGAGTTCGGGTGTGACAAATTGGGTCAACACTTGGCCTAAGCCCAATCCATATAACAAATGCGCTTGGATTAGGTCCATGGGCTTTCTCAACATCTTGGATTAATCTTTGGTCCAAAACTCTTTTAGGCCTAAGCCTCAACAACTTGGGCCATTAATCCAAGGTCCAATTAGAAACAACACATATTATTAATTTAATACTCTATTTAATATCTCATATTAATTAAGTATAAATTAATAATTAAACCCTTATTTAAATTGGATTTCATGATATGCTAGAATCATTGCTTAAAGCATAAATCCAATTTGATTAATCTTAGTTAATTAATTAAACTCTTTAATCAACAATTAGATTAATATTAACGGTGATTTGGTAAAGCTCTTTTAGGTGTGACTTTTATTTGAAACTCTTTCAAGTCTAAATGTGAAAATCTCAATTATGCACATTTAGTTCTCATAAGTTGTGAGTGACCCCTAGCATCGATATCACAACTACCCAATTAGAAATGAATGCATGTATTGATTCACACGAACCCTTTGGTCATAATTATCGTGCACTAAAATCCATTCATTAGAAGATTCTGATATAGCCTAGAGTCATGGTTTAGTCAAACTCTAATAGTTATATTATATGACCTCATCTCAAGTTCTAACTCTTGATAAAACATTACCAACATTGAAACTCTTTCAGTTCATGTCATGTTTGTCCTGTCCAGGAACTTATTTATCAAGAATAGACTTAGATAGCATAGGATCTTATCCCGGTTCACTCCAGGCAATAAATCCCATCTTGGCTGAACACTCATCCTTACATTTAACCGACTAAAGCCACCACACGCCATATACCCATGTATGATTAACACAAGTATGTAAGTGGTAATAAACCCTAGTCACTCAAATATGGATGACCGTGTCGCCTCAGGTCAAAGGACTATATGCACCATTATGACCTAGATTGTAATTGTTGACTATAAGTGAATATCCACACAATCACATATCTAACGTCATGTTCAATCCACCCATCACATGAATATCCACATGTCTATTCTGATATCTCATATCAAGTAGTATGAGACTCATTATCTCCCACTATTAGCATCACATACTAATTAAGAAAAATAGACAGAGGTGATATTCAAATTAATATTATCCAAATATTAATTTATTGACTACGAACATTTTATAACACATATACCAAATAAATTTATTACTCATATTATCAACTTTTGATAATAAATTTATTTAACATTATACTAATGGATAAATATTCAATTAAATAAATATTTTAGATAAAAGAATACTCTTTATTGTCATTGGGATAATTTACAATGTCAAAGTATGTGATTGGCCTCTAGGGCATACCACCTATGCTAACAATGATTGCAATTTTTGATAACTTATAGGACTTATGGATTCATTATATCCTAAATATTAAATAAGAGAATGAAGAAGAAGAAGAAAAACGCGTTGTGAATGAATGATCCTTAATCAACTATTGTTTCGCAACTTGGAACTCCTTATTTACAACCTTCAAGCATTCTATATCTTCAAAATACTCCTAATATTTCCTTTTTTATAGGCCTTGCATGATAGAATCCTTAATTCTTGCAAATTCTCAATTTAAAATCCAAATAAAAAAAGTCTCTGTCTATGCGCAGCTTGCAATACGACAGTGCTTCAAACCTTGCTTAGCCCTGAACTCATACGATATGGATTAAGGCACACCTGTACTCAAATTAAGCTTTCACCCAGAGAGTTACACGATCGTGCTTTAGGTTGTGTCAAAATCCTTCAAATTTTAAAATCTTTATAGAAAGCACACATTGTCGTGCTTCATGGTATACTGCTAACTTCAAAAATTCCAGAGGTGTACACGGACACTGACAGACCCATGTCATAGGTCATGCTCGAATTTTGAACTTTACATTAAGAATTCATTGAATAAATTTACCTACAAAATTAGAAAAACATAGTTAAAAACTAAAAACAATTTTAATTTGACTCAAATTAAATAAAAAATACCAATTCCTAAGTAAAACTCTAACTAAAAATTATTTCTAACTAAACCTAATATCCTTAAGATAATCAATATTAATCCTTTAAAATTCACATAAAATTTATTAAAATTCTACTCATAATATATGAATAATAGTCATGCATCATTATTTTAAAAGTTTTATTAAAGTTTAATAAGAAAATAATTAAAATTAATTAATCAAATTTTATTTATCTAATAATTAACTATATGCATAATCGAATATTTTACTAAAATGTAATAAAAATAAAATAAAATTAATTAATATTTATTTTCTAATTATTAGCTAAATCATTTTTTTTTAAATATTGGATATATTTTTTTTAAAATAAAGAATAATACCAAAGTTAAAAAATGTTTAAAATGTAAAAGTGTTATTTTATTTATATGTCAATATAATTTTTCAATCTTGATAGTATTATATTATAACATAGTGATTTATTAAAATTTTAATAAATTTTCTATTTAAATAATTATACAACACTCTTTTAATATTTTTTATTTAAATAATAATATAATTTTACAAACTTGATAGAGTTATAATATGATAATTTATTACATTTTTTATGATTTTCTATTTAAACACAATAATCTTTCAATATTTTTTACGTTAATATTTTTCATAATTTAGTTATTTTATAAAATTTATTAATTTTAATTTTAATTATTTACTTATTAAATTTAATTTAGTAAGACTTATAAAATTATCTTATTTAATTTGATTTATATTAGATAAAATATAAGTAAACCTAATTAAAATAAAAAATATATACACTTTTAACAAAATTACTACTAAAATTTTAATTAATTTGATTTTTAATAGAGCTAAAATAGAAGTTAATCTAATTAGGAAACATATATACTTTCAATTAAATTAGAATTATATTTTAATTAATTTAATTTTTATTTGAAATAAAATAAAAGTTAACCTAATTAGAATACAAAATATACTTCCAATTAAATTAAAATTACATTTTAATTAATTTTATCTATTCTCTCTTGGTATATTTATATATATTAAATAGACACCTGTTCATAATTTATTTTCTATATTTTCCGTATAGAATTTGGAACAAAGTAGACATGGCAATAGCAGCACTAGGTCAACTCAATACCCAAGACGCACCGCAGCAATGGTGGTGTCGCAGCATAGACTCCTACCAGAGACTAGACATGCTCGGAGAAGGAAGTTACGGCCAAGTGTTCAAGGCAACAGAAATCGGAACGGGCAAAATAGTAGCAGTCAAGAAGCTAATAATACCAGACAATGAAAAAGAAGGCTTCCCTATAACAGCCATTAGAGAAATCAAGCTACTCACCAAACTTCGCGATGATAATGTCATCACCCTCAAAGAGATCGTAACAGATCATAAAAGCAACTACATGGGTGACACTTACTTGGTTTTTGAGTACATGGAGCATGATCTTGCAGGCCTTTCTAATAGCTGTAATTTGAGATTCGCAACTCGTTTTACTGTACCCCAGATCAAGTGCTATATGAAGCAGTTGCTTGCAGGGCTAAGTTACTGCCATGACAATCATGTAGTTCATCGTGACATTAAGTGTGCTAATATTTTGATTGATAATGAGGGTAGTTTGAAGATTGCAGACTTTGGACTAGCTCGTTCGTTGCTTTTTGAGAGTACTTCTGACCAAAATCTGAGACCAAGACAAGGACACCGACAGCATCTTACGAACAATGTTGTTACTCTGTGGTATAGACCACCAGAGTTGCTGCTTGGAGCGACAGAGTATAGTACTGCTGTGGATATGTGGTCGGCAGGCTGTATTTTTGGTGAGCTTTTGACAAGACGTGCGATAATATGTGGGGATAGTGAAGCTAGTCAATTGAAGAAAATATTCGAGCTCTGTGGAGCTCCTGATCAGGAGAACTGGCCTGGTGCTTTCGAGCTTCCTCTGTACGAGAAGTTCAGGCCGAATGGTCGTACCATCAGGCGGAGGATTCAGGAAGTTTTTAGGGGTGTTGATCGATGGGCAGTAGATTTATTAGAAAGAATGCTGGTGCTAGATCCATCAAAGAGGATATCTGCTACGGATGCACTTAATGCAAGGTATTTTTGGACTGACCCTTTGCCTTGCGACCCAAAGATGTTGCCTAAATATGAATCATCACATGAGTACAACATCAAGAATAAAAGGAAGAACCAGCAGCAGCAATGGCGACGATGCGAATAAGCAGGCAAGAGACAGAGATTGCAGCATCAGAACGAGCATGCTGGCCAAGCTCAACCGCCACATCGGCCTAGTAAGGACTAACTATGGTGGCTGCAGAAAGTCTTAAATCATATTATAGGATATGAAGTTATGGGGAGGGGGTACATAATACATTATGATATAGTTGTGGAACAAAAGATATGATTATGGCTTGTTTTTTATTGGATTTTTATTTTTGGCATTGTGAAAAATATAATTATTTTAAAAATAAAGTACACATGATTAATAATTAAAAATTATTAAAATTAAATATATATTGGCACGAGCGTTGAAAATTTTACTACTATTACATTGTTTATTCTTAAATACATGGGTTTAATTCTAATACATATAATTTTCACTTTAATTTTAACTTTTAATTATAAATATTAACATATATATAAATATATATTTAAATTCTAACAAAACTAGTCATCAATCCACGCTTTACTCAAACAGTGAATAATATATATATTTTAAAATAATTATTCATAAAATTTTAATAATTAAACATTATAACTTAATGAAATATAAAAATAAGAACTCAAAAAGTTATTGTAATAAATTTATTTGATTATTTTTTATTAAGATTATATATATTGTTAATATGAAAAGTAGTAATAATAATTGAATAAATAAAATAAAAGACGAAATAGAAAATTGTTGAGAAGTTACATACATTTTTTACTTTTTACCTTAAATATAAAAAGAAAAAGTTGTTTTTAGTTGAATAAAAGAGAGATGTTTAAAGTCAGTGAGGGAGTAGTCAAATGGTAACTTCTCTCTAAGGGCATCCTGAGGTGTATGTGTGGACACTCTCACTTTGATAGGCCTGTAATAAAGGCCCAATGCTGAGCAAGTTCAAAATTTTGAATGTAGGAGGACTTGAATCTTCCTGTAAAATGAACTCGAAAGCCCAAAATCTCTAAACCAAGCCTAAAACACCAAACCTAAAGCCCAAAGGCCCAAAAAGAAGTAGGAAAACCCAAGCCCGTTGGCCTACGCCAGGCCTGGTAAGGAGATGGCCACCTCTTCCCAAGAGTTGACGCCTCTTTAACCTGGGCCCAAAGAGACAACGCCTCTTCAGTGGCCGACCTAACTTTGCATTAAATACATTTTGGCCCCATTGCACCAAGGATGGACCCATATATCTCTAGCCTGCAAATTTGTGCGTAAAAAGGTGACTTTCAAGGCCGAAATGGAGGGAGGAAGATAAGGTGAGTAATGGGAAATGATAAGTTTGATCCTAATGGCCTTTTTGGGAAATTGAGAAAGGAAAAGATGAGGGCTTTAAATAGAGGACTTGAGGGTCTAAGAAAAGGAGGATGGAGAGGTTAGATACCTGAAAAAGAGACAAAAAAAAAACACAGAGCAAAAAACAAATACAACTTAAGGAGGGAAAAGATAGAGAAGAGAGGAGTTTCATCAAAGAAGAGTTCAATTTCTTAAAGGAAGAGGGGGTCCTCTTACATTTAAAGCACACAAACATACAAACCAAGCTCTGAGGGCTCAGTTAAGAGCATCAAATGTGGTTCATTTAGTAAGAATTGCTATTTTTTGAGTTTTTCAAGTTTTTGTTTCCATAAAACTTAATTTGTTGGTTTTGATTCATTTGTTTTCGTGTTTCTGAATTATTAAGTATTACATAAGGGTATGATTACTTGAAATATCTATATATTAGTGGTAGATTTACGTTTACTTTGCATGAAATTTGATTTACTTAAGATTTAAGTAACTGGTAAATTCGAGTTCCTAGTGAAAAGAGGCAATGTCTCTTCAAAGAGACGTCGCCCCTTTTCAAGGAGGCGATCGCCCCCTGAGCAGGAATCTAGGAGGTGATGCCTCTTCTTAAGAGGCGGTCGCCTCCCCACCAGAGTTTAGCATGATTCTGTCTTGTTTTCAATAGATTTTTGGTATATTTTAAGTATCTGATATGAATATACTGCCTAACATTTTTATTATTGCATGCGACTGTTATATCTTTATATATGTTTGAGTAATTAATCCATGTATAAATGAATATTCATGTCTAAACATATATCTTTATATATGTTTGTTTATTATAAAATGAAACTAACCTTTATTTGTTGTAGGTTTCTTGGTGATTTTGAATCACTAAATAGTTAGTGTATTAATTAGTTCTTGAGAGGTTTTATTTGGATATTATAACCCTAAATTTATGATTTTGACAAACCTATATAGAATCAGGGTGTTTAATTTTACTGCCCCTTTTCTTTGATGATGAAAATAAAATAATATGCTGATATGAATGATTTTTTTTTTTTGTGAATAAGAGTCTAGGTGTCGGTTCTTTCATTGGCATGATGAGAGATATAGTTAACATATTTTTTATATGTTGAATAAGTTGAAATAGGGTGATAAAGAAGTGAGAATGGAGAACTTTCACTTGAAATGTTTGTATGATCATGCCAAGGCTGGGAAAGTGGAGATCAAATTGCAAAAGAATACTGAATTAAAGAAACAATTGGAGGCTTTAACTATAGAGGGTAAAATAATGTGCATTTGAAAAACCGTTCATGGAGACAATATCGATAAGTATTTTGACAATTTTTGTATAGGGTACAATTCATATTTTTATACGTATATTATTTTTTTTTTTATATTCAAGTAAAATTTAAATTAAATTTCAATTTATTAAAAAAATTTAATGATTTTGACAATTCAATTTGATATTTTTACAGTTTGAATAATTTTTAATTGTATTTAAATTTTTATTTTAACTATTTTTTTTAATTTGATGTCTGTAATGTGTTTATTTAAATATGTATTAATTGATGTCCACACAACGTGCGGATTAACGACTAGTTATATATTTAATAGTAAACCATAACATATTTAGAAAAATTATGATATTTATATCAAACTTAAAATTTGAGACAAATTTGTTATAGATTGCAAATATTTGATTTGAGACAAATTTGTTATAGATTGCGAATATTTGATCTTTTTATATCAATTGATGTGGCAATAACCTAGAATGCTACACTCTATTTTAATTCGAACAAACTCATTATTTAGTCCCCTAATTTATCTGCATTTTTGTAATTGGTTTCTTATATTCTATTTTAAAGAATTGAGTCCCTCAATTTTAAATTTTTTTATTTTTATCCTTTTTTACTCAAAATGTCAAATTGAAGATGTTGTCATCTTCTGTTGAGTTATAAAAGCACATCTGAACAAAAAGTATATCTAAACCAGTTGTCAAAAATAAACAATTTGCATCCACAGTTTGATACAGCTCATAATCAACTGTGAAATTAAGTTCAAATCATCAAGTTCACAACTAATAATTGGTTGAGATGTGCTTTTATAACTGAACAGAAGACGACAACATCTTCAATTTGACATTCTGAGTGAAAAAAGGGATGAAATTAACAAAAAATAAAAGTTAGGGGACTCAATTCTTCAAAATAGAAGACCAAGGACCAATTGTAAAAAATCTGATAAGTTGGGGAACCAAATAATGGATTTTACCTTTTAATTCAGATAAATGATGGGCTATATTTGTTAAGTATTGGTCAAATTGAAATATTTTTACCAAAATTAAAAATATGAGATAAATTTGTAAAAATTTGAGTACCATGTTTGGTACCAATTTTAAAAGTAAAAAATTGTAGATGAATGTAACAAAATTAATAATAATAATAATTTAATATCATTAAATGTTGTGTTTGATATAAGGGTGGAGATTTTTGCACTCCACTTGTTTATAAATGCACTCCATATTTGACTTTTTATTAATTTAAATAACCTAGTTATCCTTAATCTTAAATAACTTTTTTATTAGTTAATTCAACATTTAAATTTTTAATGTTTAATTGTTTTAATGTGTTATTTATTTTTTTAATGTTCAATATATATTGATTCTTCTATATATTTAATTTTTATATTACAAAAAAAATAAAAATATTAATATTTACAGATTATTAACTAAAAAGTGTAAATTATCACAGGATAAAATTTTAGGCATTGAGGATTTCATTATTTAGTTATAAATTTTTATTGATTTTGATGCATTTTTAATTATTTGAATATAGTTTTTGAGATTTATTTCAATACAATAAGTTAATATCTAAAAATTTATCCATATTGTATATTTAATACAAAAATTTAAATATATGATTTATTTTCAAAAACTCAATATTTTGCATGTAAAATAAATAATTAGAGAATTAATAATATCGATAATAGATTAAAAAATAAAAATAAATATTTGAAAATGCCTTAGAGGGGGTGAATAAGGCAATCAA
The DNA here is from genome assembly GCA_949671775.1 of Mallotus repandus. NCBI lineage: Eukaryota > Viridiplantae > Streptophyta > Magnoliopsida > Malpighiales > Euphorbiaceae > Mallotus > Mallotus repandus. The sequence continues at coordinate 10,203 of CATIWM010247157.1, forward strand.
ATTCAAATCGATAGTAATTGAAATTTAAACAAAAATAGAAAGAATGTTGGGAAGGAAGAATGAAGAACATAATGATTTAAGGAGTTCTAATTCAACAACAATCCTACGTCTCCACCTAACTTATTCCCAAGTTAGGATTTTCAATCACCCACAATCTTATTCACAAGATTGAGATTACACAAGAGTTTAAGGCTCACTCTTACAACCTTACAAACAAGAGTTTCTAGGCTCACTCTTAAACCAAATTCCAAGTGTTTTAATGGCTAAACACTTAAACCAATTC
>CATIWM010247177.1:0-21940 GCA_949671775.1 Mallotus repandus
TTGTTATTTTGATTTTTCATTTCATTATTTTATTTTCTTTATTTGTTATTTTTAATCTATTCTAATATTTTTTTATTTTTGTGTTTTATGTTTCATGATGGTGGGAGTAACTTAAATGGAGAAGAGAATGAAGTCACATGATTGAACCCATGAAGATCCGTGGAATACTATGGATTAAGTTTATATTTGAACATAGCTTTAGGGTTTATTTCTATTTATTTATGGCAATTTTATTTTTTTATTTTTTTGATTGTAATTAATTTTTATTTTTATTTTCAGTAGATCATTGTAATAGCCCCATTAGTGGGAATCTAATGAAATTTTAATTTTCTGCACTTTAAAAAATCAATTAGTAAATTAGGTCCATTTGGTAAAACCCTAATTAAAATCAATGGTGGCTTTAGATTAATTTAGGTGGCATGTAAATTGAATTAGGGTTAGAAATTACAGAATATATATATTTATGTGGTTATTTGTTTATTTGGGTTTGTCTATTATTTTTGATTCGTTTTGGGCCCCAAGCCCATGTGTAGGTTTTAACTCACTTACTTAATAGGGTTTAAAATTGGTTTTAGATTTAATTAAAAATAATTTAGGCCCATTTAAGTTAATTAGATTTAAGTTCACTTTTGGTTAATTTTAAATTAACTTTAGACTTAGTCCAGCCCATTTAAAGCATTTCTTTTAAAAAATAAATAGATTTAAGATCATTTCATTTAAATTAAAATAAGTAGAATTAGGCCCATTAAATTAAATCCATTTTTTCTTAAAATTGGTAGACTTAGGCCCACTTTTAAAATTAAAAATATTAGATTTAAGTTCACTAATACAATTAAAATATAGGCCTACCTTTAGTTCCATTTCACTTGTAAATAAAATATGTAGATTTAGCTAACTTAAAATTAAAACAAATGTAGTTTGGATTTAGGGACGTTGCGCCTCGAATGCATTTTTTATATGCTTTTTCATGGATTGGTAGCCTTAGGGTTAGATGGATGTTCAATTAGGGTTTAATGAAATTGTATGTAATTAGGGAATAAGATAGTAATTCATAAAGTAAATTCTAAATGAACACGAGACTAAAAGAAGTTGGTATTCCGTATCCAGAACTCCTAGTTGTGTTGCTAGCTTATATTAGAGAATTGAATTACCACCACCTTCGATTTGTCCCAGTTATTACCCTGGGTGGCGACTCCTCATCTCCACGCTATGTCTTTGTGATATGGTAGTGTGTTCTCTAAAGCCTTGAGCTCAAACAGTGTCACAGTTGCAATAAATTTGGGCGCGCGCTAAACCCCATTGTCTACAGTATGCAATGATTGTAAAAAAATGCATTATTCTAATTCATGCGCATATAAGATTTGAGAATAAATTTGTAAAATAATTTCATGTATGTATTAAACAAATAGTCTTGAATGACTTTATATACATCAAATTGCCAAGTGTTTTCTATTTTGAGACAATCTTTAAGAATTAGCCCTTCTTCCATCAAGGTATCTGAATTTGAAAATTGAGTATGTTAATGTTATTGGTGTTATTTTTACCGCTATATTTTGGTGTTCATGTTAGAGTTGTTGTTGTTCTAACAAGTATTGCTATTATGCATGTTTGGTTGCTATTTTTGATGATTGGGCTGCTATTTTTCAGTGTTGGGTTGTTATTCTCCATGTTAATTGTTTATTTGTATAGATTTTTTCACATTTTATATTTGTTTGATTACTTTACTACTTTATTTGTTACATTGAATGACTGTAATATTTGGCATTTCTTACCTTTTGCATTAGATGACAGTAATATTTTTTGTATTAAATGACTATAGTATTACTTTTCATGCATTGCTACTTTATTTAGTATTTTCTTAATTGATATTATTGTTTTTATGTTTTAAGATGTTGAACGTTTGCATGATCAACTATTTAATCATTCATATTTTGACCTCAACAAAAAAATTTTATGAACTAATGCTTTTGTTTAAGTGAATGATGTATAAATTAGGAATAAAGGCATGAATCCAAGTCCAAGAGAACCTCTATAAATGCACCTTGAATTGTAAAAATCACCCCAAATGCAAAAAGTATTCATTTAACCAAGAAAGTCAAGATTTTCTCGAGATCAACTGCTGCTCATGGTCTTGAGTAACAGCTCATGATCCTAAGGAGAGCATGATCAACCACTCACAAGTTACAAGATAGGCCTTCTTGAGTCAAGCAAGAGTAGATTGCTCATGATCCCTGCTCAAGATCGTGAGCAAGCTACTGTTAGTGATATGCACTAGGTCAATCATATATGACTATATTTTGACTTTATCATTTTATTAATAAATAGGCACTTTTATTATCATTTTTGTGTTATGATAATTATTTGAATAGTTAATTCTTTTTAAGGTCATCAAGTATGTTACTTGATAGTAAAACTCTTAGATTAAATATGGGTTCTATTCAAATTATCCCTAGTCATAATAATGAATTAAGACTAGTATGATGTTGATTGATGGTTATGTTTCACTAATCATGAATATGAGATATTAAGTCAACTCATAGGTACTATTTAGAGAAATGATGTACTGGATTGACCCACTATGAAAATACTACATAGATAATTATCGTAAGTAATTCTCATCATAGTAATATTGATTTAGTCCTTTGATCTTGAAATCACCATGGATTTCTACATAACTATTTTATATTTTGACACAATCTAACATTGTCTTTAACAGGAAAATGAAATAGATTGTTGTTGGATATGAAATGAGTTATGTGAGGAATGTGAGTGATTGAGAAGTAATTTATCCCTCATTTAATCTCAGTAAGATATCTATAGGCCCTTTGATAAGATAGAATGAGGAAAATGCATGGCCATGCTAAAGTGAATTGATAAAGAGTTATCATTCTCAGTCTACTTGGAATCAAGAAATAATATGACTGAATTATATAAGTATGACAAAAACTATGCCTTATATTCAATCAAGATGTGACAAAGGGACTACAATATTCACTGTAAATTAGGTTATGTCGGATTATCGGCCTTCAAATTACTTAGGTAGTCATAATGTCTTAGTAGAGGCCACTTATGACTTGTAGGCCTAAATAGGGATTTCAGGCCCACTACCAACGTCATGTAAACCTACAGGGTTACACACTTAGAACAGACCTAAAACGAATATGGGTTTACCAAGCCTAGTAAAATTCTATGGAAATAAATAAATATAAATTTGTATATATATATATATGTATATTTATTTATTTACTTATTTATTTAAGGTAATGATTATCTTAAATAAATAAGAAAAAAATTTTGTTTTGGTATTTAAATCAAGTCAAAATGAAAAAAGTGGAATATACCAAAAACATTTTGATAAGTGAAACCCTAATTGAGAAGTCTATAAATATATCATATTCTTAAGGGTTTCACATACTTTTATTCTGAAAAGAAATTCGTTTTCGCCTTAGGCAAAGAAAAACATAGAATCAAAATTGAGACTTTTGAGAGTTAAAGTGCTAGCACACACACATTCGTTTTGATTCAAGGGTTGTTCGTGTGGATAATTATGGAGGATGTATTTATATTGGAAACATCTTAATCTGGCCAAGAAATCTAAAAGCTCGAGGTAGGGTGTCACCGAAGTGAACCCCCTCTCATCCTTCCAACAATCTTGCCCATTTTTGCATCTGTGGTAAGGATTTTGGAAACCCTAAATCAATCAATTAATCGAATTACTTGGATCCTGGTTCGGGTTTACGATTAAAAAATTTAAATTTTCGCTGCGTTTTGTATCATGAAACCCAACAGCTACTCATGATCGTGAACATGTTGTCACGATCCTAAGTCTCTCATATTAAGGCTCTAACGGCCCTGTAAGCACCCAATTTTGGGATGGTCAAGTATGGATGCGGTAGAGGATCCAATGATAAAAATTTGTTATAAATAAGTCTCTATATTTTCAATTTTGAATCTCTGGGCTTGATTGCAACTTTTTAGGGATTTAATTGTAAAATTTTCATTTTCTTTTGGGGCCAATTTGCAAATAAAGGAAAGTTGAAAGAAGGGACCGAAATGTAAAATTCCATATTGAAAATATGTAATTTTGAATTACACAATTCCAGTTAGAAATATGGAATTTTAGTCGAAATTTCATATCTCCGATCGAAAATACATAATTCTGATCGGAATTATATATTTTCGTCCAAAAATACACAATTCTGGTCGGAATTGCATACCTCTGATCTGGTTCCATCCTGAATTTTCAATTCTTCTTAATATTTTAAAATTTATTTTCTTAAGTTTTGATTGGCTAAAATAATAAAGAAAAAATTAAAAAGAGAGAAATGTTTTTTTTATTTGATAAATATGGCATTATCATAAGTTTTTTTATGATAAAAGCTTGATTTTTTCTCATGTGATAATGACATGAGATGTTTTTCTTTTAAAAACCTATGGGTTTCAATTAAAAAGAAGGCATAAAGTTTACTACGCAGAGAAAAAAAGAGAAAAGCTTTCAAAAAAATTGTTTTTGAGCTTTTTTATGCTCTTTTGAAAAAACATAGTAAGCTAGACACTAAAATTGAGTCTATAGATCCTACACCAACACTGTGAATTAAACACTCTGAGGAGCAATCATACAACATCCACTCATTCATCCCTTCTTCTTTTTTCTTTATTTTCTTTTATTTATTTCTTATTTTTTGTCATTGGTATTCTAATTTCAATTTCTTTTCTTTTCTTTGTGTTTTGTAACTGCTATTGGTGTTATGATGGGAGAGTGAATTGAATGTGGTATACGTGATTGAACTAATAAAAAACCCACGAAGATCCATGGAATGTCATGGATAAAAGCCCGTAGCAATTTTACATAGATTTTAGGGTTTTTTTAAAATTTTTTATGTTATGTGTGGTTTTATTTATTTGGTTTATTAGACTGTATAATTATTTTTTAAATTCTGCTATCGGACTTATAATATCCCTAGTAGTGGGAAATAGTGAAACCCTTTTCTTTTCCTATTCTTTTAAAATTAATTAGTAAATTAGGTTCAACTTGGTAAACCCTAATTAAAATCGATGGTGGAAGTAGATTAATTAGGGTTGCATGTAAATTAAACTAGGCTTAGGAACACAATATGTATCTATGTATATGTACGTATGTTTATTTTATTTAATGTGCTTGTTTGGGCTTTATTTTGTTTTCTTTTGTTTTAGGCTCATTAGCCTCCTTCTTTAGGTTTAATTCACATAAATAGGCCCATTAAAAATTGTTTTAGGTTTAATTAATATTTTAAAATGAATTTATTCCCATTTAGGTCAATTTAGACTTAGGCTCACTTTAGAATTAAAATTAATTTAGATATAGCTCAGCCCATTATATAAGTCCATTTTAAAATTAATAGACTTAAGATCTTTATAAAGGCTAAAATATGTAGACATAGACCCACTAATTTAATCAAATCAATCCAATCCATTTCCATAAAATCAGTAGACTTAGGCTCACTTTTCTTTAGAATAAAAACAAGTAAATTTAGGCTCATAAATTAATTTAAAATGTAGGCCCACCTTTAGTTTCCTAATTTACTTGTAAATAAAGTAGGTAGAATAAGCTAACTTCAATAAAATCAATGTAGATTAGACTAATTTAGGGACATTCCGTTTTGAATGAATGCAGTGTTTGTGTGCTTTTTCACGAGACTAGTTGCCTTGGAGTTTTGGTTAAAATTAGGGTTTAAATGAAATTGCATGTAAATAGGGAATAAAATAGTAATTTATAAGGTAATTTTAAATGAACACGAGATTAAAAGAAGTTAGTATTCCGTGCCCAAAATCCTCTCAGTGTGGTGCTAACTCTCTTTTAGGGAATCGAGTTACCAACACCTGTGATTTGTCTCAGTTATTACCCTGGGTGGCGACTCCTCATCTCCACGCCCTATCTTTGTGATAGTGGTTAGTGTGTTCCCTAGAGCCTTGAGCTCAAATAGTGTCACGGCTGAAAAAATCTTAGGCGCGTACTAAACCTCGCCATCTACAGGCCCTCTGTAGGCTCAATGGCTATATTTTTTTAAGCTCAGGATCCTAAACAGATGAAATCCTAAAAAAAGCAAAATATGCATTTAATGAAGGTGAAGAAGGTTGGGGACAAATATAATGACCTCTAACTGATAAAAAACTTCTAAGTAAAATAACTTAGAATTCCCATTTGAAGGAATTAATTTGAATTTATACTTCTTTTTAAAGAAGTTTCTCTAGAAATGAAGGGAAATATAAGAAAGAAATTAAAGCCAAGAAACTGTTTTAAATTCTGCTTGTTTTAATTAATCGAATAACATCCCACATGTTTTTATAACTAAAATAACTGAAAGAAAAATAGTAAATGAATTTAAACTTCAAATAAAAAATAACTTAAAGAAAAATAGTAAATGAATTTAAACCTCAAAAAATTAATGGTTTAAAATCCTAATTGACATAAACTATTAGTTTAAAAGAGTGAATTAATATGTTATAATTTATTATATAATAAATATATAATAAATTATAAACCATTAGTTCAGTAAATATATATATTATAATTTATTATATAATAAATATACATAATAAATTATAATACTTTATAAAGATTCTCTTGGATCATGGCTCTCCCATTTGGATAGCTTGAACTCTTGGTCCAGCTAAAATTTGAGATGAGGAAATTCTTGAGTTGCTTTGTCTCGGATATACCACTTTGACTTGTGCGAAAGGTGACATTTTCTGCTAATGCGAAAATATTCTCATTCTCCATGTTTAGTTTCATGAACATTTTGCTCCAAAATACAATCATCCTTTAAAGGATTTTCTTGCTCTGTCTTTAAGTCATCAATTGAGGGAAGACAAGTGTCTAAGTCAGAGTCATCATCCAATAATGATAGTTTAAAGAGCTTTAAGTTCTCGACATTAATTACTGAGTACATATGCATGTATGGTAGTAAGTTGAGTTGGAATGCATTATCACTAATTTGTTTGATGATCTTGAATCGTCCATATCATATAGGTTTTGATTTTGTCCCTTGTCCTTTTAACTGTTCATTACCAAGGTGTAACCATACTAGGTCTCCTTCTTTAAAATGACATGGCACACGATGTTTCTCATAATGAGCTTTATATCTCTATTAAGAACATTGCAGTTGTGCTTCCACTTTTGAACAAATCTTTTTAATTCGTTCAAAGAAATTAGTGCTTGGTTATATTCTTTTTCCTCTTTTCTACTTAATGGTTTGTCACTAATAACAAATGCCAAATCAAAAGGACTTTGAGGTAAGTACCCTAAATAAACCTCGAATGGAGATTTTGAGTGCAGAGCCATGAATTGCGCAGTTAAATGCAAATTATAAATAAGGAAGGTTGTCATATCATCCCAAGTTTTAGGATGTTTGGAATTATAAGCCCTTAACAAATGTACCATAGTCCGATTAATAACCTTTATTTGTCCATCAGTCTGAGGATAAAATACAGTACTACACTTCATCCTGGTATCATATTCCCTATAATAACCTCTAAAAATTACTTAATAATTGACTATATCTGTTTAAAATAATTAAAGTAGGCAAGCCAAAATGTTTCCATACATGTTGGAAAAATAATTTAGTAGCTCCTTCTCTGGTTAATGTCTTCTTATAAGAAATAAGAATCACTATCTTACTGAAATGATCCACCACAATGAATAAGTAATAATATCATGAACTTGGTTCTAGGAAATCCTCCAAGAAAGGCCATTGAAATGATCTTCTAAAGTTTGCTGGTTACTGGCAATGGAAGATACAATCCTAACTTCTTATTAGAAGGCTTGGAGGTGTTGTAAAGAACACAACCTTGTATGTATCGTGAAACATCAAAGTGCCTCTTCAGCCAAAAGACATAACAATGAAGATTCAATAGTATTTTCTAAACTCTAAAATGTCTTACTAATTTAGAAGTGTGAGTGTTCTGAATCATATGGAGGCAATTTAACTAACAATTCAACCAATAATTTGAATGGATCAAAAAGAGCATATTAAAGATAGTGGATCGCAAGAAGTTAAGATAAAGTTGGATGGACCTTATTTAAATCATGAAGATAATGTTGTGAATGATGAAAATAATGTTTTAAATAAGGATTTGAAACTACTTTAAGGCCCAATAACTAGATTGCATGCAAAGAAGTTCAAAGAGGGTTTACAAGGCTTTATGAAGAATATTTGGGTTGATCATGAACATGAAGATCCAAAACATTTCAAAGGCATTTTATGAAAGTGAAATTGAAGCTAAATGGGATTTATTCAACCTAATGGAAGTCCATGATTTTTATGATTATGGATAGGCTTATTTAAGGTTTATTTTAGCTTATTTTGGGCCAAATCATGTTTGGGCCTTAGTCATTTGATTAGAATTCATTTTATTCGTATTTATATTTGTTTAGAGGCCTCAAACCATGTTAAATTCGGCCTAAAATAATTAGGATAAGTTTACTTTAGTTTTAAGTACTTGTTTTCTACTTTAAGAAGCAAACCTTAGTGATTTATGAGTCTTTAGTTAAATCACTTCCTTATCTCTATAAAAGGAAGATTTATGTACATTATTTGATAAGTTGTTATAAGTTTAATACATAATATTTGAGTCAAAATTTGACTATAAATTGTTTGTTTGTTTGTTTTTTTTTTTTTTAAAGAATACAAACCTAAACTTATCAAAGGAGTTGATCAAGCCTTTGTGGCGTTCAAAATTGAAATTTAAGTCATCTAAAGAGGCTGAATTTCAATCTTTTATTTGATCATCAACTTATTTCTTAGAATCTTGGGCAAAGTTATTAAGTTTTGAGTGTATTTCATTAAAGTGAATGACAACCATCATTCCATGCATTTTTTAAAGTTCATATTCAAAATATTATGAATGAACTTCAACAAATGCACGGAATGATCATCATGATTCACTTTGATGAAACACACTAAAAACTTAATAACTTTGTTCAACATTCTAAAAAATAAGTTGATGATCGAAAAAATTGAAATTCAGCCTATTTAGATAACTTAAACTTCAATTTTGAATATGTTCTTGCTTATTAGGGTACTGAAAAGAGGAGGAAGATTCCTTTGTCTTGAACTAAGCCATGTGGAAGTTCCGATATTTAAAGAATTGTAAGTATCTTTGGCACAATTCATTTATATTTAGATGCACATCCTTAGCAATGGTAAAAGTAAAACCACGTTACAATAGTTTTTTTATTTAATGTCCATAAATAATTGCCTGTGTTTGCATCCATTGATCCATTTCTAATTCTCTAATGTTTTGTTCTTTTTGACTTTTAATATATATATAGGGATTTTGTTTGTAAAGCTGAGTAGTATATTTTTGGATAATGTAAATTCATATCCGCAATAGCATAGGAAGAAAATGTAAAGTTAAAACTCTGAAATGTATGCATATTTATAACATTCGGTCAAATGATTTTTTTTCTTTTTTTGAAAAAAAAAAGAAAGGACACTCAACTATTACATTTGCATGTCAATCAATATTTTAGCAACATTTTTTATCTAAATGTGAAATGGTGACTTGAATCAACTAACATGACAAGTTTACATATTTTTGAGATAAAAGTTTGTGACAGTGATCAAGATAAGCTTCTTAACCTAGTCTTGTTCATAAAATATGTAGGGAACTTTTATTAAAAACAATTTTGCTACCAAATGGGTCTACTCAAGTATTAAACCCTTCTAAGTTCATGTCATGTAGTCAGTAGGTGAATTCAGTGCTAGCTCAGTATAGATGCATGATTTATGACAATTTTTATCATTACTAGCCACCAATTATAAACTTGGGGATAAAAATGAAGTTAAAAAGAAGTAGAACTAAAAATCTGTGCAAAGTTTATGATATTATGGGCTCATATCATTATCCACTGGCTAATTTATTGAGGTTGCATCACAAAGAAAGTTCGAAGTTCGGAACAGGGTCAAGGAGAGCTTGGAATCAACTTGATTCTTACTAATTTGCTAGTATTAGAATTGGTTCAAAAGATTTTTGTTGAATTTTATTCAGTTCCTTTGCTTGAAGCTTTTGATCATTGTTCTTGATTCTGTCTGCAGATCCTGGCATTCTATATGCCAGCTAGTCTATTATTCTCTGCTTCATTTGTTAAGTTTATTTTTTCAAAAGAATTATTCTGTAATGGTTTGTTTCATTCTCTTGCATGTATGATTATTATTCATTTATTGCATAATGGTTTGTACTGTTCTCTTGCAGGTATGATTATTATTCATTCTGAGTCATTCCGGCCCAAGGGGAGCTTGTTGCTGGTGATTGAGGATCTTATCAGTACTTAGTTGAGAGCATACGACGCTTTCCAACTCAGGTCATACCTTGGTCTCTGTACATTTTTCTTTAAAATCTAGTTAAAGGATCTTTGTGCTTGTTTGTGTAAGATAAACAGCTCTTGCCAGTTTCGTTCCCACTGGATCGGAAGGGTTGCCCTTCTTTTAAGTAATTTCATGTGGACTATCTTTTACTCAAACCCACCATTTTGTAGTTAGCTGCTCAATAATTGCAACATTACTAAACAATATGGCACCTAAATATCATTGTTGGTCAATCAGCTCGTGCATCTTGGTGATCTAATATGCTGTTCATTTTTTATGCATGATACGAATTTAACTGGACAAAGCAGATGGGGAAGTGCAAAGTAGGCAAACTTTGATTTCGCTACCTCATATAGTTGTTTCTGTTCTGCAATTTATGAACAATTTTGGGATAATGTAAATTAGACCTTAAATGTTTTGGAAACATTTCTTGTGGTGATTGCCAGAAATTTCTAGTTTCCAATTGTTTGAGAACATATTGTTTCATATTGATGGACCATCATAAATGTGAAATCCAATCCTGCAAGATTATCTGGCTAATGAAATTATTATGTCAAAGACAATTCTGATAGTTTATATAATTAGGTAACTGGGGATAATGTTGGGTTTGATGTTGCAAATTGTGCTTTTGTATAATGTCTTGTTATTGATGAATGCAGGACAGATTTGCTTCAATGATAGCAGATGCAGGGTTTCGGAATGTCAAGTATGAAAACCTGGTCGGGGGAGTGGTAGCCATTCATACAGGATTGAAGTTTTGAAGGAAGTCCTTTTTGCTGGGGTCTTTCCTCCTCTCATCCCCCTCCTGGTTTCACATGATATTTTGATTTCATTTGATGTAGTTTTGAGGCTCAATAAAGAGGAGCCATGAACTAGCTTGGGCTCTTAAAGAGTGCGGAAGACAAAAAAAAAGCTGTATCCCCATGGGAAGGGACAAGCGAATGTTGTCAAATTAGATATAGACTAATACACAAAAGGGTCCTTAAACTTGTGGCTCGAGATCAAATGAGCCTATTTTTACTTTTTTTTTCACAAATAAGCCCAAAACTTCTAATTTAAAGCCAAATAAGTCCAAAATTCTAACAAATTCCGAGCGTGCAATACACTTTCCCTGTAAAAGAGAGTGAAATAAATATTATATTAATAAAATTTCTTCACTTTCAGTTTGTCCACATTTTCAATGTTTAAAAAATAAAATAATTTATTTTTAAAAGAAAAATAAAACTAAAAAAATGATCTTCTCTTTCTCTCGACCACCACCACCACTGCTACCTAATCCGCCACCTTCAACCAGAGGACAACTACCACTGCTCTTAAGCCAAATATCATAATATCAACTTCAACTAGGCAACTCTCTCTGCTGTTCCAAATATCACAACAGGAGCCTTAGTCATCCCGTCTGTCAGCTGAACACTCATAGCTCCCCCAAGCAAGTGAATTGCCTTAGAACCTCTGTTAACAACAACAAAGACAAAACAAAGAAATATAACCTAACACCTAAAACCAGCAACCACCGACTAAATAACAAGATAAAACCCGACTGACCGAATAAAAAACCTATACATTACCAATGAAAAATACAAGAAAACAACTACAGCAATAGAAGCAGACCTCGCCCGAATTAACTCAAACAAAAATTGACACCATCCAAAAACCTAACAAGAGCAACAACAATAGAGAAAAAAACCAGCACAGTAGTACAAAGAAGCCACAAACTAGAAGAACACAAATCCGTAAAAATAATTCAGAAATAAAAAAGAGCCTGTACTCTCATAACCAAACTACATTTGAAATGGTATGGGTAGTCTATCTGGCCAATATTCAATCTTTTCGAAGTATTTCACGGGCACAACACCGCCAAAACCTTCAGTCAATATCACTCTGTTGTCTGATATATAAAGCTTTATTCCATCTGAAGTAAACAACACAAAAGGGGAAAAAGAGAAAAATTAGCCTGCATTTACGATTCACCTATTAGCAAATGAAGTGCAGATATATTCAAGTATCAGGATATGTACCTTGCAGAGCCTTTTTGACATCAAGATATATCAAAACATTACCATCCTGACTCATGCCTGAAAGACAAAAAAAAATATCAAGCCAATTGCCAGAAGTCATCTAGTGTTTAATATCTAAATGATTCATCATCAATTGAATATCCTGGTTCTTGCAAAAATCATGAGAACAGAGTGTTATCTTTGACAAATCATAACATGCATGATTAAGGCAAGAAGCAACAGTTCAGCGTCTAGACAAGAAGCAACCTCAACTCCACCAAAAACAAATGTATCAATATCCATATCTCCAATTTCAAAATAAACCAACTCTAAAAACCTTAACGTTTGGAACCATTTGGTTTCGGCCTACTGAATTGTCGTTGTTGCTGCTTCATTGATCAAAGAATTTGAAAAAATAGACAGAATTGGTGCAGATAATTTGAGAAGAGAAGATGAGGAGGGGCGGCAAAGAGGGACAGTGGTGAGCGGTGGCAAGTGATAGCGGTGAGTGATGGCAAGAGGCCACGGCAGCGGGTTGAGATAAGGAACGACAATACCCAATGACAACAGACCAACAATTTTGAAGATGATGACGATGATTAGATGATGTCGGTGTTTTTGGGGTGTTTCTGAAGCAGTGGAGATAATAGCGGTGATTAGGGTTAGGTTAAATAAGATTTTGACTTTATTAAAAGAAGAAAAATGATTATTTAATAAAATATAGAAAATTTAATATTTTTTTAGTTAATTTATTTGTAGTGAAATACACGTGCCATATTCATTTTGAAAGTAGACTTATTTGGTCTTAAATTAGAAATTTTGGGCTTATTTGTGGAAAAAAGTAAAAACGGGTCCATTTGATCCCGAGTCATAAGTTTAAAGGCCCCTTTGTGTATTAGTCCAATTAGATATTCAGCCTTAAGGTTTAAACATCAAATGAGGGATTTGCACATTATTTTGCGATTTGTTTGGTTGAAATGAATTTCATAAAATTTTATGGAATTCATTGGCAAATTTAAATAAATATGTTTGGTTTAAATGAAAATTTTATAAAATTTATAGTAGAATTATTTGAAACTAAATCAATTCTTAATAATGAAGTATGTTTGGTTTAAATGAATTTTATTTGGAATTCATTCAAATGAATTTTTTTGGTGGAATTGAATTTTTTAAGCTGAAATTTTGCTTTAATGGAGGTCTATTTTGCAATTAATTTATTTGATTGGTGAATGAAATATAACATAGAATGTTCTTCAAAGCTTATTTAACATTTATACTTTCCAATTCCTGTTCAAGTTAGTTCTTTGTTTGCATTTATAATTAACAACAATCAAATACATATAGAGTTATGCTAAACAGATAAGAGTATTTATAATATTTTGCATTGAACTTTAAGGACATTAATGTAGTTTTTTTTTTAACTTTTGACCAAAATACTCTTATAAATAGTCTATTTTAAATTTTGAATTTCGACATTAAATATAAAAATTTAGAATCTCAATGCATTAATTGCGATAAACTTTTTAAATAAGCTAATTTTTCTCTCTTTTATTTATAACTCACATTCATTTATTTATATCTTCTATATTTATAGAATAGATTAAGGATCAATGTAATATTTTTATTTAGAGATAAATACAATTTTGGTCCCTGTAATTTTTTCTTTTGGCACAACTAGTCTGTGAATTTTTTTTTAATTTTTAAGTACCATGTATTTTATATTTTTTATACTTTGGTACCCTTCTAATAAATATTGTTTAAAATTTATGCTTTAATTAAAATAATATGCATTTTCAATGCTAAATCATATAAATGAGTAATATATTATTCACCTAACTACAATAAACTCACAAAAAATCAAATAGACGTATTTTTAATTTAATTATTAATAAAAATAAATAAATTTTAAAATAAATTTACAATATTTTTAAAAATAACCAATTGGTTAGATTGATCATAAATCATATATAGAATAAATTTATCATTGAAATTTAATATTATATTAATTTTTCTCATACAAATAATAATGATATTAGTTATCTAAAATGCAAAATAATGTAAAATATATGGTACTTAAAAAAAATATAGGACTAATTTTACCAAAAGGTAAAATCACAGAGACCAAAATTATACTTATCCCTTTTATTTAACTACCTATCAAGTGCAAAAAGAATTGCATAGGAGAATAGAATAGACTAAAGTAAAATTCATTCGGAGCATGTTCTTAAAGTGAAATTATCTCCTATTTGTTTTTGTACTATTTAGCCTAGAACGATTGCATATTGAACTATCAACCTGAAAATTAAAAGAGTGCATAAATAAAATTAGATTTATCATTCTGATTTCTTTAAAAAACAATTATCCCAGCTTTTCATTCCATGTAGACACAATATATACATAGCCCTTGTATTTATAGTGAAAATCCTAACTCTTCCTTTTATTGAAGGTCTGACCTCGTACATACTTTAATATATAATATTTGTATCTTTTGAACATATCCTTATTTCTTTATAGTCCTTGTGATTTTTATAAATTACCATTTTAATCCTCACTTTTTTCAATATATTTTTATTATTTTCAGTCATAAATTTTTTTAATATTTATTAATTTATTTACACATGTATATATTCTAATTATTTTAAAATTACAATGATAAATATTTTTTTAATTTTTTAATTTTCAATATTCTAATTTAAAATTAATTATATTTTATTGGGTAAAGGTATATTTTTACCTCTCATATTTTGCCCAAGGAGCAGATATACCCCCTTTCTTTTTTTTTGGTGCAAATAAATTAGGTTTTTCTCAAAATCAGCTTTTCATGCCCCTGCTAAGCGGTGCATATATCTAAACTATAATAGCTGTTATCTCCTTAATGATGTGGCAGTCAATGCATGTGTTTTAAATGGGAGGTTTGTTAAAGTCATTGGCCACCTTAGCATTCTTTTTTTTTTTTTTTTAGTGAAAGTAAAACTTCAATAAGAAGAAAAGGAACCACTGCTAACATCAAGAAGCACTTCAGACGGAAGTGCATTAAACCAACAAAACTCAGACCCATTAAGACTAAAAGAGTACTTAGCTAGGTTGTGAGCTATCTTATTATGAGTTCTAGGAATAAACTTAAAACAGAAGGCACTGAACTGTAAACTCAACAACTGGATGTCTGCGATAACTTCACCGAGTTCTGCGCATTCCCGGGATGAAGAGGACAGCTTTTGGATTAGTGACAGGCAGTCAGACTCGATTCTAACCTGGGGTAAGTTTAAAGACTTCGCCAGCAATATTCCCATTCGACATGCCAGGGCTTCAGCTATCTCAAGGGAAGTGACCATCTTAACTCGCTGAACCTTAGCATTCATTGACTATACATGAATAAAGGATGCAACAACTCTTTTAAAAAAAACTCTAGCTCTCTGTTAACATTAAAATCTTTCTTGCTCTCTTCGATTAGAGACACCGAAGCAAAGAAGAAGAAGAAGAGGCTCATCAATGGCTCCAAAACAGATCGCGAGCTGCAAGAATTTCAGCAGAGCTTACTGGACCAGCAGAATTGCAAGAAATAAACAAAATATTACCTATGACCTTCTCCTTCTCCAATTTTGTTCTTTTTTTTCCTGCTTCAATCAGAATGATAACACCATAAATGAAAATCCGTTCGTTGCATTGCATACCCCCCAAATCATTGTAGCCCATAAGAATTCAACACTTGTACTGAAATGTTTTAAAAGAATTCAGTATGAGAAAATCAGTCCCTCTTCCTCAATGTTTTAAAAGAATTCAGCTTTCTTTTTACATAACATTAAAAAGCTAGCTAGGCAAGAAACGATGAACAGGAAACAAGGCTACTAATAGGAACAAGCTAACGTGGCATGATTAATTGCTAATGCAAGCAAACCATATCAAATTCTAGGCTAGACGAAACTCTCAACTTCTCTTAAAATAAAAAGCTAGGAAGTGAACTGGCATATATCAATCTGTATTAAGTACATATATTGTCTGTGCCATGACTATAGATAGCAGCCACCCTCAAATGGCAAAATGGGCCAGTCCTGAAAATCACCACCACCCACAACCCATCAACACCTGAGAGATAACCTCCTAAAAATCACCACCGCCCAAAACCACCACCACCATACAACACGACCATTCTCGTCAAAACTCTGAATTCAAATTAAAAGCATTCATTACTCTTTTCCAACAAAATGTTTATATTTCATCAATGTATTGATTCCCACCATAATAACGGGAACCAGGTACTCCTTATGAATACTTATTAGTTAAATGGCTACCTAATGCCTCCATCACTGCTCTACAAACAAAATCCTCCGATGCTATCAACTCAATTCCTTTATATTGCCTAACTCTTTCTTTCTCTATTATTTAAAAAATCTCAAAGTCCAACACACTAATTGGTTGATTCCCCCATAATTTAACTGAATTGCGCTGCTCTTCTAGTTCTAATTCTGTTATTTTCAAAGAATTAGACGATGTTGATGATGTCTCATAGTCTCTTTTCCTTTTTAATCAATACCCTAAAATTCAAACTTCTTTTTCATTTCCCAGTTCTCTAACTTTTTCCTCAAATCTTCTCCATTTCGCCTCTCTAGTCTGTCGTTTTGATGATTATCGGTTAGCGGCTCAAGCAATTGTAAAGAAAGCGGCAGCGGGTGGGTGGACGGCGGTTGGAATCGAGCTGAATAGAGATTGAATTATCGGCGATTTGGGTGCGGTGAGAAGACGAAGACAACATCGTATTCGAACCAAACCCGAGAAATAAGTCTGACGATTCCATTTAACAGAGATTAACACAATAAACATCACCCACCAATTAACCATTATAGGAAAATCACCATGTTTAATTTAAAATCAACACCACCACAACAACCTCCAACAACAGAATGCAAGACCGAACAATACTTGAGTTGGTGGCAGCTGTGGTTCTCTTTCTTCGATTTCACCTACCATGATCGCTAACTACTCTGCTAAGCTTCAATTTTTTTGAGTTTCTGGAAGATGAGGGTTTAAATGGGTTTACATGGGTCAAACGGGTCAAACGGGTCAAACGTTTGCCATGTCAACCATTAGTTAACTCCTCCTCATTGTTGTTCATGCCATGTCAGCATGGGTTGGGGAGGGGGAGGAGGGGTTTAAAAACTTGTTTTAAGTATAAATTTTATTTCTTTGCGAAAAAAAAAAGCATATCTGCTCTCCGGGTAAAGTATTGGGGGCAAAAATACACCTTTATCCTATTTTATTTACATGTGTAGACTTTAACAACTTTAACAATGTATAACCAAAAGTAAAATAAAATTTATATATTCATAAATAATCTTTATTGATTATTTAGTTGATTATTAAAATTTTATAATTTAAAATATAAAGTTTGCAATATAATGAAATCTTCATACATTATTAATTTATTTTATTATTTATAGTTATAATTTAAAAAGCATTAATAAATCAAAATTGTTAGATTTTGAATAATTTAATATGAGATGTATTAGTTTCACACAAGTAAATACCAAAATAGGTGATTAAAAAATAATAATTTGATCAAATGATAGATGAAAATGTGATTTATTTGATTTACATCATTTATAGTTATTTGATTTACATCATTTATAGTTCTGTGAATATCAAAATATTTAATTTTTTTGGAGATATTAATTTTTAGTTTGAATAAAATATTTATTAATAAAGAGTTATAAAATAATAATTATTATTACTTTTTTTTATTATTAAACAAATGAAAATAAAAATTACTTTTAAATCATTAATATAGTTTCTTATTATTCATATATATTAATATTCATATTCATATATATTTTCTTTTTATATTAATATAGTTTCTTAATATTAAAATTTTTATTTACATGTAGGTTTTAATAATATCGACATAAAATGAAAAGAAAATTTATATTTGCATAATCATTTTTCGTGGTTTATTTAATTATTAATCTAACATTTTTGTGGTTATATCTCATCATAATCTAATAATTTTAATTTATTAATACTTTTTTTAAATTATAACTATAAATAGTCAAATAAAATTAATAATATTTGAAAATGACATTATATTTATAAAATAATACAAATTTATAATTTAAATTATATAATCTTAATAATCAACTAAATAATTAAAAAATATTATTTATTAAGATATAAATTTTATCTTATTTTTTTATATACATTTATTCAAGTCTATGCATGTAAACAAAATATTTTAATTTTAATTCAAATATATGAAAATTAAATAAATTAAAAAAATTATCATTTCAATTTTAAAATAATTAGAAAGTTTAAATAAATTTATAATATTAATAAAAATTATGGCTGAAAATAATAAAAAATATTAAAAAAAGTGAAAATGATAATTTATAAAAATTACAAAGATTATAAAGAAATGTGGAGGTGTTTAAAAAAAATACAAATATTATAAATCGAGGTGTCTATAATGTAAGACCTTAAGTACATGGCGAAGTTAAAATTTTCATTGAAAATACAAGGAGCAATATATATATATATATATAATTTCGTCTCATTTCACAAGTTGTAAAAAAAAAATTAATACTAAGAAAAAATTTATTTATCATCAAGTCTTAAAAAAAGAATAAAATATAAGCGAGAGTTTTTTTTTTAGAAAGATGACTAAATCTTAACCGAGCTTTTTTTCCCCCCACTGTTTAATAAGTATTCTAGCATTTGACAAACTATAGTTAATATCGTTCCCTTGGTAGACCTTGATATTTGATTTAGATATTATTGGGAGATAATAAAAATTGCATTTTAAATTTTCTTTTAGGGGTAAATTTGTTTCTTATTATAAACGTTAGGGGTTAAAATGTACTTTAATCTATTAATTTGTTGTGCATCTCAGTAATAGTGGACCCTACTGATGGTGAGAATTAACACTATTTATAAGAGGGGTTTAAATATATGGTTTTCAAAACAATAAGGGTGCATTTGTACCTCAAAAAATGTTAGTGACGGATGTGAGATTAGGGCACAATGTTAAGGGTATTTTTGTACTAAATTGAAAAAGTAGACCTACTGTTGATACCCAAAATTTCAGCAGTCTCCTAAAAAATCTGATGATGAAGGTTTTTTGTCGGCCATATATTAGGATGCAAATTAGTATAGTTCTTTAGGGTAGTTATGCTTTACTTTTCCTTAGTTTTTATTTATGTTTGTTTGATTATTGCATTGCTACTTTTATTTTTGTTGTTTTTACCTTAGCTTTGTGTTTCGTAGGTTCTCTTAGGCTTAATTCATGCATGGAAGTGCATTTGGATACTTTAGAATGAAGAAAGGTGCGAGGAAAGCCAAAGGAAGGATGAAAAGGATCGTGTCAACTCGTCACCATGGTGTTGATTCGTGACAACAAGGAATCGTGCCGACTCACCACTGTTATGTCGAGTTGTAACAGAGGCTAGTGGTGTTGATTAGTTTCCATATCTCTTCATTGCACCCTTTAATGAAAACACCTACTTGGAAGGAGCACGAGTTGGATTGCTTAGGGGGCCTATAAATACATGAACTTAACCTTTAAAAAAGGTAGAAAAAAACACTTAGTTTTGTATTAGAAAAGCAATTAGTAATATTTTAGTTTTATTTATTAGAAGAAATTGAAGGAATTCATACATTTTCAAGGGGTCAAGGAAGATAGTTAAGGAGGCTATTCAATATCAAGTAACTACTTGGAGAGCATTGGAGATTTCATCAACATATTTTCTATCTCTTTTTCTCTTTTTCTTCTATTTTAGTTACTTGATGTTTAAATTAGTTTCTTGTGGTTATTTGATAATTAACAATATGTATCTTGGTTAATTCCTTATTTATTAGAATTGCAAGTATGAATTGATCTTATAAACTAAATCTTTATTTTCTTTATAATACATGAATGATTTGATTTCAATTGAGTGTTTAATTGAGTTATATATGCTTGATCACCATATATAATGTGTTAATCAAAGGTTCACAACGAGAATTGGGAATTTTGGTGGAAATACAATTGAATTCACTTAAAGGATAGGAAAGTACTTGGAGACAAGAAATCCACTTTGGGGGATCAAAGAATTTGCAAAGAACTTCATGGTTTTTGTCTATCTCTACAATGACATGAGAGTGCTTGTAGACTTTAAATGGAAATACCCTTATTTGACAACGAGAGTTGCTCTTAAGGACTTTAGGCCACATTCACCAGTCATTGCATGTGTTTATTAATTATTATAGTTCTTTAATTAATTATGAATTGTAGTTCTAATAAATGCTAATTGAATTTTTTGTTAGATAATTTAGATTAGATAGGGTAATTAATAATTCTTTAGTAACTTTAGATTAGTTAGAACTATTATAATATTTTGCTTATCCATCTAAGTATCTACTCGGTTAATATAAAATTGCTCCAAATTCCCTAGAGACTTGCAAACAGGGAGAAACTTCTTCGGAAGTGTTCTTGAGCATGTTCAGATTGAGTAAAAACCTAAAAAATATCCAAAAAACCCAAAAACACACACCCTAGACTCAGAACACCTAAAATGGACAAAAAAAAGTAGAAAATGGGTGAAAACGAGGCCCAAAAGCCCAAGGGTTGCCCTGACCCATGAGTATGGGTCAGTCAACCCACGAGTTTGGGTTAATGACCCACACTCGTGGGTCATTAGACCCATAGTTTGGCTTGCATGGGTCCCGACCCACACCCGTAGGTTGCGACCTAAAAACCCTAAAAATGTGAATTTTTTCTTTTTTAGAACTTTTTGCACATTTTTCAAAAAACTCTCATAGAGAGAGAAAACACTACTGATTTTGGATGATTTTGAGGACTTTCTCTCTCTTCAAGCTTCTCACCCACAAGTGGAGACCCTCTTTCCTAAAGACTTTCAACCAAAAATCTCTTTTTTTTAGGGTTTATATCCAAAATCCAAACTCAACCATATTTAAGTCAAAGTACACTACAAGGGTAATCACCTAGTCTCTCTGAGGATCTCCTAATCATTTTTAATTAAAAATTTGCATTTATAACATTTTACTTGCCCTTCTACTCCTTTCTTTCATTTTCATCATTTTTGTATTTTATTTTTATTATTTATTATCTTGTGAGTAAGTTGTGATTATGAAGTTTGGGTATAAGATTTGTAGAAGGAGTTGGTAGTTTGGGTGATTCTCAGAGGGTTTGCATTCATTACTACATCACTTTTCTTTTTATATAAAAAATGGGTATTTTGGTGATAAAGTTAGCATTTTTATTAATTTTGTTGCTCTTTTTTTTTTTGATAAATTTGTTATTTTTATCATAAAGTTCATATTTTTATGGTGAAAATAACATTTTTATCATTTTTATTAGCTAATTTTTACTTTTTATTTATTTTTATTCTCTTTCTTGATAAATTTATTATTTTTACCATAAAGTTTATATTTTTATAGTAAAAATAGTATTTTTATCATTTTTACTACTTTATTTGCACCTTTATTATTTTTATCATTTTTATTGCATTGTTCGATAAATTTATTATTTTTATCATAAAGTTCATATTTTTATGGTAAAAATAATATTTTAAACATTTTTAATGTGTCATTTGTACTTTTATTATTTTTATA
>CATIWM010247185.1:0-12507 GCA_949671775.1 Mallotus repandus
GCAAAAAAGGGGAAGAAGGCAAAGAAGAAGTAGATGAGGAAGGGATAAAAGATGAACAAGAAAATAATGGAGGCAAAGAATCAGAATCAACAAGAATTTGGTTTGAAAAATGAGGAAGAAGAAGTGAAGAAGAATCTGTAGAGGATAAACGACAAGAAAAAGGAAAAATAGATTAAAAAAATTTGGCGTCACGAGAAATGAAAATAGACTTAGAATCTAAATCATAAAGTTTATATCCTTTAATACCAATAGGATACCCAAGCAAGATACGTTTTCAAGCACGAGAGTGAAATTTAGAATGATGGAAAGGAATAGTACTAGCAAAACATAAAGAACCAAAAACACGTAAATGAGAATAAGAAGGAAGTTGATTAAAAAGAATTTTAAAAGGGCTCTTGTTAGAAAGAAGAGGTGTAGGAATTCTATTAATAAGATAAGTAGCAGTAAGAACTGCATCTCCCTAAAATTGAAGAGGCAATGAAGCCTGAAAAAGCAAAGCTTTAGCAATATTTAATAAATGTTGTTTTTTTCCACAACACCATTTTGTTGTGGAGTATAAGGACAACTAGTTTGATGAAGAATTCCAGTAGAAGCATAAAAGGTAGGCATAGTAAACTCATTAGCATTATCAGTATGAATGATTTGAATAGTAGCTTGAAACTGAGTTTGAACCATATGATAAAATTAAGGAATGAAATGAGAAATGTGACATTTAGATTTCATTAAGTAAACCCAAGTAGCCTTACCATAATCATCTACAATAGTAAGAAAGTAATGATTACCAGCTAAATCACACTGAGAATAAGGGCCCCATACATCCATATGAACAAGTTGAAAAGAAGAAGTTGTTTTTATTAAGATGAATGGGAAAAGAATTTATTTTCAATTTAGCTCTAGGATAAATCATACAAGGACAATCTATTGATACAGTCAAGTCAGGAATAACAGATTACAAATGCCATAATCTATCAATAGATTGATGGCCTAACCTATTATGCCAAGTGACATGAGGAACAGTACAGATAACTGAAGAAGGAAATGAACAAAAAGATAATGAAGAAGGAATGGAAGATTCTATGGAGACTTGATGTGGTTGAAGATAGTATAAGCCAACACATACTTTAGCCAGTCCAATCTTTATCTTGGATGAATGGTCCTAAATAGAGCAGTAATCATCAAAGAAAATAAGAGAATATTTTTTTGATTGAGTAAGTTTACGGATTGAAATGAGATTAAACAAAAAAAAAGGAACAAAAAAAACATTAGAAAGAACTAAAGATGATAAAAGTGTCACTCTACCAACATAAGTAACATGTGATGTAGTTCCATTAGGAAATTGAACAAAACAATTAAAAACAGATTTGCATGAATCAAATAATTGAGAGGAACATATAATATGATCAGTAGCTCCTGTGTCCATGATCCAATGTTGAGATTGAAATGTAAAATTTGAAGAATTAGAATGCACATTATAACACATATGAAAAGAGTTAGCATGCAAAGAAAATAAAGGTGAAAAATAACCAGAAAGATGAGATGAACTTGAAGTAAGATTCATAGTTAGAACAGAAGAGTCAATAGTTAAAAGTGGATGATCATTGAGGAAATTCATTAATTTCTGAAGTTGTGCACTGGAGAGATTCAATTGAGAAACAGTAGCAACATTACCATCTAGAGAACTGCTAGGAGGAACTGTGTGAGTTACTTGAGTAGCAGCAGCAAATTTGGGACAAGATGTAGTGGAATTGAACTGAGAGTGAGGAACTCGATTGGAATAGTAAACTTGAAGTTGGAAGGAAACCCGATCAATTTATAACAAGTCTCCTTAAAATGTCCAATTTTTCCACAAACATCTGTGGATTTAGTCCTCTTGATAGCCATGGCAAAAGCCTCAGTGAAAGGACTCACAGCCACATTTAAAGCTTATTGATTCTCATTTCTAACAACAAAGTTATAAGCTTCATCCAAAGAAAGAAAAGGATTGAGAGTTAGAATATGAGATTGGAGAGATTGATAATTCTCATTAAGACCATTTAGAAAATGAAAAACATAATCCTTTTGCTGCACTTTCACAAATTTTTAAAAGCAATCAAGTTTACAGGAACCACAAGAACAATGAGGAAGTGGTAGAAAACTGCAAAGTTCTTCCCAAATGCTATTTAATTCAGTGAAATAGCTATCCACGGATCTATTACCTTGAGTAACAATGCATAATAGATGTTACAAATGACAAATTTTAGAATCATCAGGTTGAGAGAAACGCACACTGAGCTTTTCCCAAATTTGAGCTGCATTATCCATATAGAAGACAACAGAAGCAATTTGTGGTGAAATAGATTGTAATAACCATGCGATCATTAAATTGTTGCATCATGTCCATGGTAAAAATAGTGGATCCACTAGAGTTGGCTTTGGTATAGAACCATTAAGAAAGCCTTGTTTGTTTCGAGTTGAAACAGCAAGAAGACATGATATCCTCTAGGAAAAGTAATTAGTAGTGGTAAGCAGTGGTGTAACAATCATAGTGCTATGATTTTCAAAATGGTGAATGAAGAATGGAGAGGTAGGATCTTCAAATGGAGAAGGATAACTTGTATTTGTAGTCTTTGTTGTAACGACGAAGTAGTGGAAGCTGATTGATTCACTATTTTGCAAATCAAAGAAAACCTCTAAACAAATAATGAAGAGGAGAAGACCAATTAGAAGAAAATGAGTGAGCAATTGAGAAAACAGAGATGAAAATGAAAATCAGAATGAAGAAAGGAATAGAAATATCAGATCAAAACTTGAAAGATTGAAAGAAATTAAAATGGGTAAGAATGTTTGTTTCCCGAGAAAATGAAAGAAAATAGAAAGAAAGGACCAATTTGCTCTGATACCATCATAAAGTGATTGAAGAAAAAGAATTATTATTGAATATGTAAAAAATTAGTACAAGAAGATTATACTTTATTTACATTTATACATATAAATATCTAACAATTATGTATAATTGAAACATTATTAAACTACCCCTGTTGCACTTCTATGTTGATCTTTTTACATCTTTATGTACATTATTGTAATTAGAAGAACTGAAACAGGTGGTTGAGTGGGAACATGATAACCTTGGACATTGAACAATAACACCCACTTATTTCTAGTTGATGTTGAAAGCAGAGCCTCTTAAATCCAGAAAAAACTGACGAACAACAGTTTGATAAAATGCTTAGCCGCCTCATGAGAATCCTCACCATCAGCAATTAAAAGAATAAACTTAAACTCATGATGCTTAAGAGAGAGACCCAACTCACGTTGAGCCACAAACTGATAATTTTTTTTGAATTCCTCATCTGGGTATTGATTTTCGATTTTTGAGATTTGGTTTTGTGGGATGTTTTTGCAAAGTTGATCAAAACCTTGCATGTGTACTAATTCAAGGATGATAATGTGAAAGAAGCTGAAAAAGAGTTTCTTTTTGCTTTGGATGGTAAAAGAAAGAAGAAATACATAACAACTAAACAGAAATGGGTACCCTCTGTTTGGCAGGTGAGAAAAGGCAAGAAAATACAAAGAAAAGAGTAAAAAGCTCATTACTTTTACATCAATTTTTTTTGCACTATCTCTCATCTAACAAGCAAGAAAAATGAGTGAACTTACGATTTTATTGGAGCTTACAAGATTTTGGGTATGTTGCAAATCTGCTTCCAAGTGTAGCTTTTTAATTTTCAGATCTCTTTGCTCTTCTCTCGTACGAAATTGAAATGGAGCTTCTTGATCAGTTGGAGATGAGGAGCGATGGTGGGAAAAATGTGCACACTTGTAATTTTTGATAAAAGTTGAGTACACATGTAATATTTTATAAAAAATGGATATTTTACTGAAAATTATATTTAAAAAATACTTCCTCTGTCCTATAATATTTGGCAAAGTTGCTTTCACACACAAATTAAGAAAATTAGTTATTTATAGTTATTTTATATATTTTTACCATTTTGTTACTAAAATACCCCTAATACTTTTTATTTTATCAAATGTGAAACGTTCTACAAGATTATGCTTATTTAATGTTGTTGATAAGATCACAACTCAAATAAAACATCTTATTAATTTGAAAAAATACCAACAATATTTAATAAAAAATAATTTGCATTAGTATTTCACTATTTTAAGAAAACAAAAAACATATATAAACCCGCTAAGATAGGGAAATTAGGCCTAATCTTAGCAACATGATTATTTTTCATATTTGGGGTGTTAAGAGATTTGGAGTTTTGATTTTTCATGGTTTAACTTTAAAGAAGAGTATTTGGTCAAAAAAAAAAACTTTAAAGAATAGTAGATGAATAGTTATATAAAAATAGTGATAATAAGAGTAATATATTTAAATAAAATGGCATTGAAACTTCAACATATTTATTAAACATATAAATTCAAAGTCAAAAATTAGTGGTATTATCAATGTAATTAATAAGGGTGTTATAGACATTTGTTTAATCAACTTCCATCCCAAAATGGAAAGTGGACAAAATTTTGGGACATCCCTAAAAGGAAATTTTTCTAAATATTATAGGATGGAAGGAGTATATATTTTTGTAAATATCACGTCAAAAAACGTATAGAAAAAGAATTTTTTTAAAAAACATATAAAATAAGGAAAAAAATTTTCAAAAACATATGTAAAAACGGTAAATTTTTTTATAAATGCGATTCTTTTCCTTCTCTTTGCTTTTTTTTTTCTCGTTAGATTCCATCACCCATTCCTAATTCATATTAAAAAATTTCAAATTTGGTGGTTCGATTCAACATCATCAACTATTTCTTCGAGTTTTTTTTGTTAAATCTCATCACTATATTCAAAAAAAAAATTAAAAATATACCATATCTAGTAAATGAAGAACAAAGCTTACCTCATGACATAATATAAGTAGTTCAACTTCTCGACTATATCTTGATATGCATATCATAAATTGCTTGTTGCATTACCCAATTTTCGGTTTTAATAATGCATTACAACACTTGAATATTAATCAATTTAAAAATGGTATTGACTGATAATTGATGTGCGAGATAATTGAATTGGCACATATATTGCAAATGTATTAATAAAAACAAATAAATAAACAAATATGGCAAACATAGCAAATCAAACAAATAACATGTATTTCAAACAAAATAAATAAGCAAGTAGAACACAAGCATGCAAGAGATAATTAATTAAAACAAACAAATAAAATAAACAAAAATAAAATGGGGAAATGGATTAAGTATTACAGTCCTTAAAATAACCTATTATAATAAATACATCAAAATAGAAAATAAATAGGGGGAAATTGGGATTAATAATTACATCACTTTGAGAATAGTCTAAATACAATTGAAATAGAAAATAAAAGAAAAATATTATTCTAATAATTCCTATAAAACAAAGATTAGTACATAAACATTTGCTAGCACACATCACATTTATAATAGGAAAAAGGTGCATTTAAGCCCTTAGTATTTGGGCCAAGGTTTAAGTAGGCCCTTGAATTTTTTTTTGGACTAAATATACTCCTAATGTTAACAAATAACATCAAACCACACAACACTAACTGATTCACATGACGAGGTTAAATGCCTCTCCACGCGTCCTCTTAACCAAACATAGACAAGATCGACTGTTTCCAAACTTCAGTAAATCTACTACTACTGCTGCTAACTTTTCTTATTGGCTTTGGCTCTCCAAGCATTTAATAAAGATTTAACAACAACCCGACTTTTTGCACTACCTAATTTAGATAATGGAAATATTAAATTTCTAACTCAAACAAGATTATAAAATGTATTATTGGTTATCTTTCTTGAACTTAAACTTTTACATGAAAATCAATCCATTATCGATCTTGAAACCAAAACTTTTACTTACAAAATGGTTTCTGATGAAAGCCCTCAAGTTTTATGAATTGTCAATATTATCAAATCTATTCTATGAAGAAGAAAGCACCTAGCCATATATATTTCAACTCATTCAGAATAGAAGTGTTATGCAAAAATCAGAGTATAAGTGTTGTTTTGCATAACAACTCATTCATAATTAAGGTCTCTTGTGTTAAAAAGGTAAATTAAAATGACACCATACACAAGAAATAAGGAAAAAAATCTAACCTGAATATAAAAAGAAGCTTCCAGAGAAGCACCTTGTTTCAGTTGTTTATATGTGTGCTTTTGGATACAAAGGTGGCAATGACAACACTGATTTTGGGAAATTTTATTGTATGAAAGGATGATTCAATAGCTTATCAGTTGTACACCTTTTATTACCATTTATTTCAAAGCACATCTTTAAGAAGTTCTTTCCTTCCTCTGACTTGTAATCAGGTATTATAGGAAATTTTGAAGTCAACAAAGCAAGATTAACAATCAAGTACTCTTTATGCATGTCAACCTGCCATGTTGGCCTTCTCATCATCATCTTAACCACAACATAACCTAGTGACCAAATATCTAAAGCAGAAGTGATCTCACCCTTTAAGACTGACATACAAAATCCACAAGCGTACGAAATCATGCAAGTAGTAAAAATATGATCGTCCCATTGAGATTGCAAATTGAGTATTATAATACTTAAAGTGTTCGTTTGTTTAAACAACGATAATGGTTTAGAATTAAACTAAAACTAAACAAAGAAAATCTAAATTAATTGACAATCAACTTTAAAACTAGGGTTCTTATTCTCAATTCAACCTTTTCTTAAGATAAATTAAACATCTAAATCAAGAATAACCTTAATTCATTTTGAAAGCATCTATAGAATTATAGGTTTTCCTCTTAGACACACCTATAATTAATTAAGAAAAATTAACACCAACTTGTATAGCTCTCACTAACTAAGTATTTCTCAAACTCAATTTTAAGTTCAGCTTTAATCAATATTAGTTGCTTAAATGTCTCTCAACTAAGAAAACATCTAATAGGTTATTGTTTGTTTCCAACGCAACCTATCTCTCAATTAAGTTTTATTGTATATATTCAATCAAAGGATGATCAATCCTAAGATGACATTAAGTTCAACAACAACCAATGAATTAAGATTAAAGACTTAGATTCAATTTCAATATTCACATGGTTTAACTGAAATAAGCACCTTAATGAACTATTTATCTACTCATATTGATAAAAAGAGAAGAAGAAGAAGTATAGATGAAAGATTCAATCATTATTACTCAAACGAAAATGAACAATAAAAAAAGAGTTAAATAAAGAAAAACCCTCTTCACTGCGTAACTAGCTACAAATGAAAGATCTTTTGTTCTCAAACTTCAAAACTAAATCTCTTAATAAACATGAACAAGACAATAAAAAATAGAATGAGAACTAGCTTTGATTCTTAGAAAATAAAAATTAAAAGTAGTGTATATTTGTTCTCTCCGGAGTCTCTCCCTTATAAAACCCTAGCCTTCAACCTCTCTGAAGTTGTTACAATTCAAAAATCAAGATCCCCCAAAATCAACAATAATAAACTTAAATTTTTAAAGTTTGTTGCAGTGTGCACGACTGTTTGCACCCAGGCACATGACCGTGAGCCTAGTCTACACTAGAATCCATTTAAAGAAGGCATGGCCATGCGCAAGGATGCGCGCGACTATATTTCTTCACTCCATCCAGGTAGGACTGTGTGCATTCTCATGCATAGCCTCATGCCTTCCTAAAGCCTTAAACTCGCTTAATTTCACTTTGAATGCACCTTTAGACACTCCTGCATCCTCTAGAAGTCCTCTGCATCATTCTAGCTCTGTTCTCTTCTCAGTTACATTATCAAAAACAACCAAAAGTAAACTAAAATAATTAAAAAGAATAAAAACTATAAAATTCAACAAAAACACTAAAGCTAAAGAAAGATTAAATAAAAGACTAACAATGCACCTAAAAATAAATCTTAACCTAACACATTAAGTGCTCAAAATAGTGTATATTTCACACCAATCAAATTTCCCTACACTTGGATGTTTGATTGTCCTCAAGCAAAGCTTGAATACAACATATTTAGTTAAAGAATAAAACTCATTAACTAGTTTTAAATTCACAAACTATTTCAATCTTCCCTTAATATAGAGTTTAAAAACTCAAAAGTAAAACAATAATTTGAGGTTAAGAATGCATTAATATCATGTGAAGAGAAAACTTCTCTATTGAGTTCATGAAAATAAGCAATTGACACCAAAGAAAAATGAAAGCGAATAGGAATCATTCTAACACTTAGCAAGCCTAAAATTTCAGCACATATAAAACACCACAAGGTTTTACTTATTCAAAGGTTCCTTATCTCAGTATCCCCCACCTTTCTTGCACTACTCAATGTGGATACCTCTAAAAAGGGTTCTTTTTTGGATACTCTTACTAATGGGTGAAATTCGCAAGTGCACGAAATCATACAAGTAGTAATAAAAAAGATATCATTCCCAAGGATAGTGTTAATTACGAAGCTACTCTTAATATTTTGCTTGTCTAGACTATCGATAATTTCAATGATAAAAACTAGTAAATTGAATCTAAAGCAATATAAAATTTTATCACGAAATCTATATAATTAAAGACGTTAGGGTTTAAATCCCCCGGCTCAATTTAATTCAAAAGATAGTAAATTCTTGGTTATTATAAATAACATTTCATTTCCAAAGCATCCTTAATATTGTGATGTCTCTCTCAAGTACTCTCAAAATTAATCAATTATGCTAATTACTTGATTATTTGGCCCTCACCAGCACAAATAACTAGTCATAACCAATTTATTTAAGTAATCTTCTATGGAATATTAATGTTGAAGTGTCTCTCGACTAAGTCAATTTGAATTAATAGATTGTTATTACTTTTCTTACTAGAATTAATCTCTCGATATAATCCTAGTTACTAGTTCAATTTAAAGGGCAACTAATCCAGTGAAAGGCATTAAATCCAATAACTCTCATGAAATGCATATTCTTTTATTTAGAATTTAATTGATTAAGTTTATGTTGAGTTGGGTTCATTAAAACCTTAACTAACCTACTTAGTTGCTTATAGAAGTTAGAGAAAAACAACAAGAGATGAAGAATGATAACATATTTATAATTAGATAAATAAAGAGCAAGAGAATAGAAGAAGAATAACTCTTTTTATTCAGCTTCGTTAATATTGTCTTTGATCATCAACTCTTGTTCTTCAATCTAATAGCTTGAGTTGAAAATTATAATTAAAACTAAAGTAAATAATTCTTGTATAAAAGAAACAAAAATGAGTGTTGTTTCTAATGTAGCAGCCCTCTCTCTTGTATATCTCTGAAAAATAAAACTTCTCTATTTATATTGTTCTCCAAAAAACCTTAAAGAAAACTTTCCAAAATAGCAACTCCAACAGACACGACTGTGTCGCCTAAGTGACATGGTTGTGTCACTTACTTTTCATCTGAAATGCAGCCCTTAGACACGATTGCGTTAGAACAGTCTTCAGTAGTTCTTAAATTTCTCAAATCAGGTATGGTTATATTTGTAATATGACACAACTATGTCAGAACAGAATTCTTCAAGTCTTCAAAGTAACAACCAGACACGGCTATGTCTGCAATGTGACACAATTATGTCACTTCTTAACTTTTTAATTCTTTGCTTTCTTGCCCTCATATATGGCTAAATTAGCTTCTAGCTTTGAGTCCTCATTGCTTTCATTCCAATATAGATTCCAACTTGAAGGAACTATAAAATTTAACACCAAAACAATGTAAAAAGTGACTAAAATGCTTAAAATAACAAATCCAATGTTATTCTAACTTATAATACAATTCATACCTAAAATATGCTTTTAAACAATAAAAACCTATAATTTTAATAATGAAATGCAATTATATAGTGCTCAAAATATATTATTTTTAGCACTTATTAACTCCCCTACATTTGAGGTTTTACTTGTTCTTAAGCAAACCTCATTCATATAACGAATAAAACTTAGTAGCCAGCTTCACTTAAACAACCACTCGAATCTCCCATGAACACAAAACTTAATAATTCAACAACTAAAACAATAAACAGAGGTCCAGGATATAAAAATTACCTTGTGAACAACAAACTTTCCAATTGAATTCATGAAAATAAACCATTGATATTGGAGAAAAAGAAAAGCAAGGAAAGATCATTCTAGTCTTTAGTTAGTCACATTCTCAGCATGTAAGGTTCTTTTTTATGTTTTTATTTAATTGCTTATAAAGGTTTCCCAATTATAATGATCCCCTACCTTTCTCGTATTTCTCAATGTGGATACCTTGGATACTTATACTCAAATTAGAGCACTAGAGTAGTTAGAGCTTATGCTAATATAAAACACTTCAAAGCAAGCTCTAAGCAATTTATTAAGTGAGTGCCCTCACCTTATTATTTTCTTTATTTTTTAAGAAATAAGATTCAATTTGGCCCTCAAAATTTTTGCGAAAGTTCAATTTTGCCCAAAATGACTTTTTTTGCCATTTTAGCCTAAATCTTGCCATTAACGTATCATTTAAACACAATTTCTCACAATATTTGGAGAGTGTAATTCACATCCTTCAAAAGGTGCGTACACAATTAAAAATATTGAATTATCAATATAATTAATCTTAAATGCCCTTTTTTCCTAAAAAAAACCCTCAAGTGCCCTTTTAAAAAAAATTATAAGTGCCCATCCTCTAAATCCATTGCTCAAACAGTGTCGAATCTCACTCCGGCAACCCCCAAAACCTTAAGTGCCCTTTTTGATCTAGCCCTTCAATCTCTGATTGGTTTAACATGGCGTGTCGTCAAAATCAACGCAATTGCTTTGTTCCTTTAAAAGATGATATATGTGCATTGATACATGTTCAAAATCAATGCAATTGCTTCACTGGTGAATCTTTATAGTTGTTAATGCATGCTTTTAGGTCTGATAGTGAACGAACTCGCCATGACTCAACTTTGGCTTTGTATTAATTGCGGTTGCGATTTTGGTTCGGATGTTGAGGGAGGGAAGTGAGATGGTGGACTCTAAATTGACTCTAGAGAATTATTGAGAAGGAGCAACAGGGTGAGGGAGAAAGCCAAGAAGATATTGCAGATGATGAGGGGGAGAGGTAAGGAAGAGGAAGATAGTGATTGGGAAAGTGTGCTAGAATCTAGTGGACTCAGCCGGACTTGATATCGAGTGAACGGTGGTAAAGGTGGTGGCAAAAATGGGTATTGTCCAAATTCATCTAACTTTTGATTATAAAGCTTGTAAATTATTTCATTTTATCATATGATTTGTTTATGGGCTTTTGATTTTAAGGTGTAAAAATAGGAATTGTTATGTTATTTGTTTCCAGTTAGCATTGTCAATAGGGAAGATTAAGAGGTGTTGTTGGTGTTTATTTTTCAAGTGTGAAATTATACAAATGAAGTGAAACACATGGCTACATTTTGCTGTAAAAATGGCTATAAAACAGGGCAGATTAGGGTTGTTGCCGCTACTGGTAGTGGTATTGTTGGCTTGTGAATGCTGTTGCTGGCAGTGGTGTTACTGTTTCATTTGGGTCAAATATAAAAAGCCTAATGGATTGAGCATGGAAAAAAAAGAGAAGAGAAGGGGATGATCAGAATAGGTTAAGCTTGTAACGCATTTTCAAGTTGGGATACAACCCAATGAAACACTTGGTCTTCCATTGTTCTCTATCATGGATAATTTTCTTAGCCTTTGCAATGGCTCTGTTGAGCCACTTAGTGACATTATAATATATCTCTTCTCCATTATTTCTAGCATCCACAATGGAGTGGTGCAACTGTAGACAGCGGGGTTTAGCGCGCGCCCAAGTTTATTGCAACCGCGACACTGTTTGAGCTCAGGGCTCTAGGGAACACACTAACCATTGTCACAAAGACATGGAGTGGAGATGAGGAGTCGCCACCCAGGGTAATAACTGGGACAAATAGAGAGTGGTGGTAACTCGATTCTCTAATACAAGCTAGCACCACAACCAGGAGTTCTGGATACGGAATACCAACTTCTTTTAGTCTTGAGTTCATTTAGATTTATTTTATTAATTATTATATTATTCTCTAATTACATGCAATTTCATTAAACCCTAATTTAAACATCCATCTAACCCTAAGGCAACCAATCAATGAAAAAGCACACAAAAAATGCATTCAAAGTATGATGTCCCTAAATCCAAATTATATTTTAATTTTATTTTAAGTTAGCTAAATCTACATATTTTATAAATGAAAATGCAACTAAACTGGGCTTACATTTTGATTAATTAGTGAACCTAAATCTATTGTTTTTAATTTTAATGGTGGGCCTAAGTCTATTAAATTTTAAAAGAAAAAAGAAATTAATTAGTGCCTTAATTCTAATTATTTTAATTCTAAAGAAAGTGGGCCTAAGTCTATTATGAAAGAAGCTTTATTAATGGGCTAAGTCTAAGTTAATTTTATTTAATTAAAAATGGGCCTAAAATCTAAATTAACCTATTGGGCCTAAATTTAATTTTAAACCTAAAATCTAAATTAATTAATTAATTAAACCTAA
>CATIWM010247230.1:0-13329 GCA_949671775.1 Mallotus repandus
AAAGATGCAGAATTGAGTACAAATTGATTCAAGAAACCCTAAAGTGCAAGCAAGAAGCGAGATTCACGGCCATTAATGACTGTAATAACATATATATTTGCTATAGAAAACTGTAAATTATTATATGATTGTTTTTGTCTCCTGTACATTGTCATTGGCCACCAGCTCACCACGCTTCCTTTCATTTAACTAATTTGTTATAAAACCCTAAATTCATGCCACAATATTGTATTTGTATGTACTGATAATGTATAAAATATATATATATATATATTCTTCCTAAAATGATATTTTTAATTTTAAATTAATAATTTATATAATTATATTAAATTAATTTTTAAAATATTTTTTATCAATTTTTAAATATTATTCAATCAAACCGAACTATTCACAACCTAAAGATAAGGAAATAAAAAATCAGGAAAAACAAAAGTCGGCTATATTTTTATCATTTCACCGACAACCCTTTCTAAATTATTAGCCCTTTCTTTAATTTCCTCAGCTCGATCTGTACCTTTTGCTATTATTGCCGTTCACATGGTGTTTGATTAATTATTACTAGACTTTTCTTTATATATATATATATTAAAAATCTCTTATTTTCTTTTCAAGTTTTCACAAAGAATAATTTTCTTGAATTATTTCACTCATTCCTGACGTGTAGTGGCACATATCATTAACCTTAACTAAGCCATCTAATCAAGAATTGTTAGAAATTAATTAAGACTGCGCTTCACATTTAATTAATCTTCTCTTAAATCGAAAAAATAATTCTAAATGCCAATATCTGTTAGATTTAGATGATAAAAAGTTTAAATTTTTTTCTGAATCAAATTTTATACACGAATTAAATTTTTTTTTATCTCTGCATTAATTCATGCAGCTTGAACTTTAAAATAAACAAAATTTATATAATTATTGAATATTAGAGATATTATATGTGATAATAATAATCCTAGCTTGCTTAATTCTTTTTGCAAAAGGAAATCATCTTGATATGCTAATTGAAGCTAAACTGATTATAATATATCTAGAAATAATAATTTCAGATGGATTCTATCAATGAAATATCAATTGAGTGATATATTTTGTGAAACAAGAAACATATATATGTCAAATCAGGAGGAGCAATGGGACCGCCCCACTATCTGAAGCAATAAGATGTTGAAAAAACAAGAATCTGGCTTAGGGTTTGAGTTATTTTGTGACATTAAATAATATTTATTATATTATTTAAATAATATTATCACCAAATAGCCAGCTCAAATGTGTTTGAATTTTTCATCTGCATCCACCTTTGAACACCATATTTCATTTATTATTGCATGTAAAGTATAATGATACATGGAATGGACCATTTACTTCCAAAAAAAAAAATGGAATGGACCATTTTGAAAGGCATATTCAGTGAACAAATTACAAGAAATGGACAGCAAACAACAACATTTAAAGCCGAAACTCTTTTTTCTATTTTATATCTTTTCATCTCTCTCTCTCTCTCTCTATGTATATATATATATATAATTTTATTTAAAATTTATTAAATTTTAAATAATATAATTTAATTTAGATAAATTTATAAAAATAATAATATATTTTAATAATTAATTTAATATAAATGTATTTACCATGCCTTAAATTCAATATATTACTTAAATAAATACAGTTGAGTTGAACGGTTTTTGGTACATAAATAAATGATACGGTCTTTACTTTGGTAACAACCACACTTATTTCCTCATAATTAAAAAACCCACAAGAAAAAAGTAGTAATTTTTTGTTAATTACCAAACTAAACTTACAGTGGAAGACAATTACATTGCTTAATAATCATTATGTAAGAGTCCGCCTAAATTAAGTTGTATGATAATTAATTAATGGTCAACTCTCAATATCATGCCTAATAATTACCTAAAGAATGCTTCAATAATCTTCCTAAAAGCACAACATTCTAATTCTGCCTACAATTTTTTGTAACCTAAAAGTTTGGCATCAATTCCTTCAATATAATGCATAGCCAATTTTCTTGCAATTAAACCATTATCAACCTTCAAATCCATGATAAGATATCTATATATATGTATTGGAATTATGATCGATAAAATATTTTTTTTTTATTATTTATGAATTTATAAATTAAATATTCGGATAAGATTTTTGAATTACTATCAATTTATTTTATTTTTTTATTGGAGAAAAAATCAAAATGAGAGTCAGCATCAAAGAAGAGAAAAATTAGGAGAAAATGAGATGAAAAATGGTGTCCCCGACAATGGAGACGTGAAGTGGGCCCAAATGAAGGAGAAAATGTTGGGCCAAATAGAGATTGATACAAGGCCTAGCGAGTTACAGAGTGGGCCCAAAACATAACCCAACCAGAGGAGTAATCACCTGACGTGGGAAGCATACAAACCTCATGATTGTGTTGATGGTCGTCCACATGTCAACGCCCAGCTGTTGATAGGATGGGGATTGGGACCCACTTCATGCACACCATGTGCTTTTGATTTTGACTCTACAGCCAAAAATTAGGTTTGACTTCACTCTCAAATCTATTGTTATCGACCCTCTCTTCTCCGCTATGTTTTTGTGGGGGTTTTTTTTTTTTAAAAAAAAAATTCTTGCTTAGGTCAATTGGATTGTACAATAGATTTTTTTCTTCATATGAGATATCATATACATATCAGCTAATTAATATTATAGACCAAGTGGTTACCACATGTTGATGCCAATCTTAGAACAACTACATCCTAAATAGTTAGTCATTGTAAAGTAGAAGTGTCTAAATTCATTTCATTTTCTTAATTTAAGTGAAAAAAAAATTATTCTAATTTTAAAATTCACGAAAGGTGTATATTTAATGTGTAAAAATTTAACTAACAATCATTGAAATTAATTGATAATAAACTATTTTCATTTAAATAATATTTCAAGTTTGAGTTGTGGTATGTGCAGTCGTATTAAATTAATTGTTAAGAAGTGTAAAAGTTTAAATTTTTATATTTCTAACTTAAAAATTAAAGTTACAATAAAAATTCATTTGATAATTGTAATCCCTCAATTACTACAAAATGTTTAAAAAAATTAAATACATAAGCTAATTTTAGGTATGTCAACGAGGCTTAAATTAACTAGTTTAAATTGAGACCTTGAAACAATTGGTTTAAATCAACTATTTCTTACACATAAACTATTTTAGTTTTGTTGTTATGATAGTTAATTTGATAGTGTTGAAATTGCTGTCATTATTGCTTTGGAAAGAAATGAAAAAAAAAAATCTAATTTTTGGTATTAGTTCAAAAATATAAATTACTCAATGAGCATCAAGGCGAACTGTTCAAAAGTACATACAGCCATCAAGCACAACGATATCTGGGAGCCAGACTAAAAACGTGATGATCAAATGCAACTATGCAAGAAATTCAGACATGATAAAACAATTACAAGACCGGTGCATAACCTACACATTCATGCCACACATGCACCAACGTTAACGTGTGGAAAATGAAGATCAAACGTATCCAAGTATAGTGGTCCGGTGGATTATTGGGAGGACATATAATAATGCAAGAGAAGAGTCACCTAACATAGATAGTTGATGTGGGTATCAGCTGCCAAATCCATCAGAACACACAACTTATAGCAGTGCAAGCCTCTGTGGCTGCGTGTGTGTGTGTGTGGACACTTGGAAAGGTTTCGCAACTAAACAATGGGGACAACTACTGAAACAACTTCATAGTTCATATATACTTCATAACCGCGTAAAATAAACCATCCATCTTCTAGGCTGTCTTGTACTCGACATCGAACCAACTCCTTTATTGCTCACCAAACCTCCAAGACTGCCACATATCATATGTCCTCTTTCATTGAATTATTTCTTTGCCGTTGGAATTGGATATTGTTATGTATTAATCATTTATCATTAATTTTAGTATTTTATCTTCTTTGAGCAAAGTTTTGGTAAGCTGCTTAACCAAGTATTTAGGAAATTTTTTGTGTCGGTTATATTTAATTATGCA
Organism: Mallotus repandus; assembly: GCA_949671775.1. Taxonomy (NCBI): domain Eukaryota; kingdom Viridiplantae; phylum Streptophyta; class Magnoliopsida; order Malpighiales; family Euphorbiaceae; genus Mallotus; species Mallotus repandus. Next base: position 4,023 of record CATIWM010247230.1, read on the forward strand.
TTGTGTGGATTAAAATATATGAATACAAATTCTATTTGCATGTGAAATTCGTACTATATCTTTTCACGTCACAAATCTGATTTACATAAATGTTTTTAAATATTTATTTTTTTTAGAAAAAATGAAATATTAAATTAAAAATATTTCTTGTAATTTTTTATTAATAATATACTATATAATATTAGTTGTCCTTTTAAATTAGATAAAAAATAAATTAATACCAGTAAAATGTGAATTTTACATTTTAGAATGTATTTTTTTTAAATGATTGTGCAATTAATAATTTAATAACTTGATCTTCAAAGTTGGTTTGCTCTAATTTTGTCTACCCACCCCTCACCGACTTATTTATCTTACAAGTTCTAGCTTATTCAGGCAAATCCAACCGAAAGTTATAAGATAATTATCTTTCTTTTATAGTTGCTAGAATTTTTTTATTTTTTGTTGTTCTAAAAAATAGAGACAGGAAAATTATATGAAATGATATATGCCGGCCATACACAAGGCCCAAACTTGACAAACAGTGAGACAAAAAATAAAGCCTAGCAGAAACTAGTGGGTGGTAGCCCATTTGTATTCTCTATCCACCTGTGCTCCTTGTTTGTGCTAGAACCTTGGCCAACGTCTCTACACATAGTTTTAGGATATGCTCTTACAAACTTGTTGCTGCATTGCTATATTTTTCAGCACAAATACCATAATCGAAAGTTCCAAATCGGCGAATTTCATTTTCCTCTGAAAGTTTTATGAAAATTAGCACTTGTTTCTAAAGTTATATATATTATCAAATAAAATAAATTAAATATCTTTTTTTTTATCAACGATGTTTGATTTAATGACCAAACTCTTATAATACTATCTAATGATTCAGGTTAAAATTTTTCTATTGTAGAAAAATTCAAATATTTTTATTTTTATCGTAGTATAGTGCACTAAATTTGAAATGTGTTGGATTTTAATAAAGTAGTACATGGAGGCAGGCAATTTGAGAATATTTATGTTTGAAGTGAAGATGATATTGGAAAAGAATGGAGTGAGGCTAATTGCATTTGCTAATAGAGAAAGCAACACCCATGTATGGTTTCAAGCTGCCCAAGAGATCATGAATATAATTAATGTACCATCTTGCAATTACTCTTGCTGGTTAAGGTTTCACTCATGCCAATTCAGCATATCAAGGAGAAGTGATATCTAGCACAATATCAATGCTATTTGCCTCAACAAGTCTGTACAAGGGAGTCGCAAACTTGAAAGGGCTTACCCTTATTTAAATTAACTATGTTTTGTCAGCCCTTACTGCTGAATGCTATTGATGAGATGAATTAGCGTGCCAAGTGAAAATATTTATATCATACCTTATGAACAGAGCAGAATCACCATAAAAAAGGTCCGTCTGAGGTAACAAACAAACATGCAAATATTGTAGTAGTACTCAGCAAATTTCCTGCTTTGCTAGAGACCCATGTTAGATACCAATAACATACATCCTTACCATTTTGGAGAATAGAAACTTTTTATCAAACAGTCTTCCACAAATGGTAATGTGTCAATTGATTCATCAACATTAAATATTGAATAGCTCAATAGCTGAAGTATTTCATTTGCAGGTTGCAGGGTCATCTGAGTAAAGACTTCATCATTTTTTACAGAACATACAGAATACTTATCAAATTTATCTAAAATCAACATTTTCAAATAATCTAAGTAATGTAGTAAAGTCCCTCACTAGTAGTTCAAATGACAAAAAATATAAATATGACAAAAGATGTGAACATCTTGTTGAGGATAGTAGAGTTCAAGCTCCTTACCTTTCTCTCTTTCCCTTGTGGTGTTGAGAACTAACAATCTTTACTAGTTGTTTAAAAAAAGTAATGTATTAAAGGCTAAAAAAACATTTTTAAAAAAAAATTAAAGAGATTTATTATCGATATTTAAAGTTTATTAGTTTAAAAAAAATAAATTAATTCAATATTATAAGATGAGATCATGAGTTCGATCTTCCGCTCCTCTCTTGATTTCTCAGTAGTTAAAAAAATAAATTCATTAGTTTAACTAAGTCGTTCGATCCAAATAAAATTATAAAAGCAGTAAAGCTCCAAAAATAAATTTAATATAATTGTATACATTATACACTATTTTATTTTCTACAAATTCTCATATAACTCCTTTCAAAGTATTACTAGATTAAAAATTTAATTTTCACATCTCCTTTCCCTATTAAAAAAACACTTTGTTACTTTATACTTAACTTTTGTTATTATCACGAGCGAAGATAACATTTTACCAACTCAAAATAGCTATTTACAAAAATAAATTTCACTTTTATTTTTTTTTATTTTTTATGAGTTATGATTCTAACGACCTTTCAACTCTTGGCTTTCATGCATCAATAACCCCAAAAAAATATATATATATTTATTTTTTTCCAATATAAAATGGTAACAACCAAAAACAATTATCAATTGGGCTCTGGAATCTGGACTGTCCATGTCCATCAAAATCGGATTCAGTCAAATTTTCAACTCAAAATGGACGGCTTTGATTACATTGGACAAACATAAGTCTATGTTGCTCTTGAGTCTTGAGTCTTGCCTTCCCCATTTGCCATCTCTGAACGATTCAGGCGAAACCAGCAGCGGAACCATTTTTCGAAGCCCTGGCTACTCCAGTTAAAAGACGACTCTTTTCTGATCAACCTGTGAGATTTCTCTAAAACCCATTTCTTTGTTTTATATATATATATATATATATAAATTCTTTTCAAACTTCTCATTTTGCTTGTCAAAAAGTGATCTTTATGCCAGTTTGTGTGGATTTCAGATGGGAACCGTGGATGAAGTTGTGGAAATTGATAGGTTAGAAAGGGGTTTGTTATCAGAATCACGTGGTGGTGGTAGTGGAGAGAGTGAAGTTGACGATGATCCAGTGCTTTATACGGCTTCGTTTGATGAAATGGAAGAGAAATTTGTCAAGTATCAAACAGCTCATTGGGTCATGTACTCTTTGCTTCTAATTTTGGCTTGGGGAATTGGGTTCTTCATGCTTCTTTATTTGCCTGTCAGGAGATATATATTAAGGAAAGATATTCAATCAAGAAAGCTCTTTCTTACTCCGAACGCCATTGTTTACAAAGTAATTGCATTATCTCTTTGCTTTTCATTGAAAAATCTTTTTCATGAGTTCATTGCTTTTTCTTGATATGGTGTGAATCTTTGATGGATCGATGGATGCATGTTTAATGCAGTGAAAACTTGGAATTTAATTTGAAGTACAAGTACAGTATGGTTATGCATATGTTACATTAACTGATGCTTTCGTTTCTTTTAGTTCAGGTTAGGAAACCAGTTGCATTTCCATGTCTTGGAGTGTTACAGAAAGAGAAGCATGTTTTATTACCTTCAGTTGCTGACATCATAATTGAGCAAGGTAAATTAAGTAGCAAAGAACCTGTTATCCTTTCGCTAGTTTTTGTATTGTTGATTTATGTGTGTGTATATGTTTTTTTTTTTTTCTTGTTGCTCTTCAATGTTTTGGATCATTATAGGAGGGGATATTATGGCTAAATGTTTTTCTTCTACCAGAAAAGTTATTATGCTTTCTGTTCTTTAAGTAGAGCAGTATTGTTGTACACTGAGTTTGCCACAGTTTAGCTACTTATTGAATAAGTTGCTTCCGAGCAAAGTTAAATGTTGTGAAATAGAAGTCAAATTTATTTTAGACGTGGTCGTCAATTGAAAGCCTCACGAAATACATCTAAATTTTTTTGTACTTAATCTTTTTTATTAGGTTGAAACATGAACGAACATGTCCTTGGAAAGATTAGACCTTTGCAATCTTTCGTGTTATGTTTATGTATCTCTAGACTTAAGGGTAAAACGGTTACTTTCCAACATCTTTTGGAGGTACTTCCTCCTCAAATTGTGACGGAGAGTTTGTTTCTAGGCTTTGCCATTATTTCCATTTTTTTACAATTTAAGAAGTCTGTTCAATTGCTGTCAGGATATCTGCAATCACTTTTTGGTGTCTACTCTGTGAGAATTGAGAATGTTGGTGTGAGAAGGCCACCTAGTGATGATGTTCAAATTCAAGGCATTGCAAACCCAAGGGCTTTCAAGAAGGTACTATCAATTGTTGAACAGTAGTCAATGTAAATTATTTAAGAAAGGAAGGAGTATGAACTTTTTTTTTTTAATTCCCCTTTTGTTTTTTCAGGCTGTCTTGACTCAGCTGTCACACATTAGAAGTGAGACTCTATCGAGACAAGTTTCTACAATTGAAGACATTCCTAGCTTAAGGCTAGGCCCTCCATCGTCTCCTTGGGTATATATTAAATTACTAAAACTACTCTCATTTCTCTGTTTTTCTAATTTCCACTTTCATTTCTTGCATGAATAAGGAGTATACTTAAGAATTTTTCACTTATGATTGTAGACAACCCATTATTAGGGACATAAACTTTCTTCTTAGTGAGGTTCTTTAACCTGTAAAATCTTAGGGTTTATTTTTTCTTTCTCCTTTTGATGCAGATGTCCCCAATGAAATCTCAGAGGCATGATTCAGCTCCTAGTTCTGGTGACCTAGTGCTGCTACAAAAAATAGAGGAAGTTGGAAATAATGTGAAGGTTAGCAGAATTTCATTTTTATATATCTTTTGCAACATCGTTTCTCAGTTTTATCATAATTGACTAATTCTTGTTGTTATGTTGCAGAGAGTTCAAACTTTAATTGAGGAGCAACAGCACACCCAGTCATCAAAACACATTGGTTAAGGTTAGCGTACTGAAGTTGAAATAGCAAATAATTGGATTTCTATGTCCATATTGAGTATCAAACGGTAGTGGAAATAGTACTGCAATCTTCCTTGCAAACACTACTGGAAATTTCAGCTAATTTTTGTTCTTAAGTGAGTATCAAAAGTCCATAGGGAGCAGTAATTGGAAAATTCATCTAACATTAAATTTTTTTGGCTCACTTGCTAAAACTATTGGTATTAAGTATGTCAAATTGTTGGTATGACTGCCCCTAAGTATGTCAAATTGTTGGTATGACTGCCCCTTGAAGTCGTCAAATGCAATAGCAAGTAGCAATGCAGTAGTTAGTAGGCAAGATGAATTTATTAAGAAGGCTAGGATTGGTTTATACAAGCTCTCAGGTGATTGAGATAAATTATAATATTAGTCTTGGAACGTATTTGGTGCAATCTACAGCATACTTTTGACCTGATTCTAATTACATGTAACACTATCCCATCCAAAACAACCTTTCTAGTACTCAGTTTACATGTAGCTCTGTTATGCAGGATACCATCTTCAGGCATATATCTGGAACAAGCCATTTTGCTGAAGCGGCTGTAGACTAAATATATTTATGCTGTTCTGGGTTGCCGTTGCAAGATTGCAATGGCTTTGCACCTGTATATTAATTAATGGAGTTTAAGTTCAAGCAGGACATGTGTTTGCACTCATCTGAATATAATTTTTGGAGATTGAAGCTGCTCTATTCACTACCACCACAGGTTTCATCCATTTAATTGGCTCTTGTGTGTTGTACCTGATATCCAGAATTTTCATTTTCTTGATTGGCTGGCTCCTGTCTCCAACCCCCACTCCCGCCCCCCACGTGTAACGGTTCGACTCAATAATTCCTCGCAAATATTCTGCTTGCTAATTTTCTTGACATGTGAGGTGAGCCTCTAGAAAAGTTAGAATTAAAATTAGGGTAATTTACAAATATTCCCGTCCTCTCATTTTTTAAAGTCAATCAATTCCCCTTTAGCTTTGATACTATATGCCACTTTCCCTTATTTAACAACCATTAGTTAATATAAAAAAAAAACTTATTTACCCTTATCATATTGTTAAATTTGTCAATTTGTGCTTGTTACATTTTATTGACATTTATATTTTATCGATAAACACTAATTACTAAAATTTTTAATAATTAATGAATTTTTTTAGACACCAATAATTGATCATTAATAAAATTAGTTACCAAATATAAGTTCAATTCTAACTCATAAATTAAAATTATCTTTTTAAAGGAAAAAATAAATTACAGCTTCTTCACCATCACAGTGTTTTTTTTTTTTGCCACTACCATCATCATATGCGTGTTATTTTTGCCATCATCCTCCACTCTTCTCCCACCACCAGAATTTGTCATCAGGCTTTTGATGAAGTACATGAAGAGGATGGAGGAGTCGACAATGCCATCATCATCATATTTTTGATTGAAGACGGCGGTGAGGAGAATGAAGACGTTTTAGAAGCACAAGACGGTTTGGCAGCAGTGATGGACAGAGAAGAGAAGTTGGTTTCATGAGCCTAGATAATGAATCTATGTTGAGTGGTGAAATGGTGATGCCGGTTGGAGATTTGAGTTTAGGGATTTTTTTGGGTTTGTTTGGACCGCAATGAAGGTCTAATGATGAAATTCAAATGAGTACTGAATACAAAGAACAATTCGAAACTCTTGCAATTGGACCATAAGTCTAAGAGAACCCATCAAAATGTGTCTTTGGCCCAATTATGGGCCCAACAGGCTCTAGGAGCCCACTAGGCCCATTGGCCTCTGTCCAGGTCCCGTTCCCTAAAAAAAATGCATTAGACAGACATGTTTGACAACCTGGAGTTGGTTTTCAGACATGTCTAGCAGACAAATTATAATGGATTATGGGGGTTGGACTTTTGAGGAGGAAATTAGGGAAAAGTGGGGAATGGTCACATGTGAAGAGAGAGGGAGAGGAAAAGATAAAAACAAAGAAGAGGAGGGGAAGCAAAACGGACAGACAGATAGGGAGAAGAGGCTGAAGAAAAAAAAATGAGAGATAGGGAGAAGAGGCTGAAGAAAAAAAATGGGAGAGATAGGGAGAATGAGCTGAAGAAAAAAAAAAGAAACATAGAGAAGAAAAAGAAGAAAAAAAAAACAAGTGACATTTTGGAGAGGAGAGTTCTCGACTTGAAGGTCCATTCTTGAGGCTAAAGGGATTCTTGCATTCAGTTTGGTTTCAACCAAAAAAATCCATTTCTGAGGACTACAGTTAGGAGTTTCAAACCGTCTTAAACAGTAAGAATATAATTATTAGTCCTTTGTTCTTTGATAGTTAGTCCATTCTTCTTAATTTTCAATGTAATTTTATGAATCTTTGAACATAATTGTTAGTTTTCAATTGAATAAATATGTGTAAACTAGTTTAAATATAATGAATAGTGTCACATTGAAAATATTTATCGAATGTTGTTCCTAGGGGTGTAATCGACCCGAGTCGAGTCGACACAACACCAGGCTCGAGCTCGACTCAATATTAAAACTTGAAGCTCGAAACTCGATCGAGCTTCTTTTTCAAAACTCAGGCTTAACTCAATAGAAGATTGAAGATACTTGAGCTCGACTCGAAAACATATATATAATTTTTAATATTTTGTCATTCAAGCTCAAATAATCCAACAAATTGTAACATACAACCAAAAAATAAATGAAATTGTAGTGTTCATTAATAATTATAGTAAAACGGAATGAATAATTGGTGGTCTCCAATATTTTCTGCATTTTAACTTGACATCTTTCATGATTCTTGGTCCATTTTGCAAATCAAAGATGATTAACCTAAAATTAATTAAAAAAATAGAGAATTATGCTGGCAAAATCAATTGGATAAGAAGAAATACAACTAAAAAACCAACCATCAAAACAAAACACAACAACAATAACAAATAAAATACATTAAATAATTTTCAATTGTTGAAATACTTACTTTAAGAAATAGGAAGAACTATTGTTGTTGGTTGCTTCTCTTTCTACAAAGACAAAAAATATATATAAGAATTGTGACACCTGTTAAATATGCCAAACATACATTGTATGCATGTGACTAACACATAATATATTTATTAATATCAAATTTATAACTCACAATTCCACATATGTAACACATATCACACACTAACAAACACACAACTTCAAGCAATTCACATCTTTCTTTATATTATACATATACAATGTGCTAGCCTTAATATAAGATATGAAAATTTACTAAGCATGCGACGTTCAAGAAAAACTGAGGAAGACCTCTTGTTGACCCACCTGACACAATGCTAGTGTATCTGATGCAAATATTTCTTCTTTACCGACTAATTTCTTTTAATCCTGAAAAATAATGCAGAGGGGTGAGCCTGCAACTCAGTAAATGAACAATATAATGTCCTATGAAAACATAACACATCAGCATATGATATTATCAATCACCAGTCCATTTAATAATTAACAATAAACTTTTAGCATGCATATAATTATTATAGCATAGTATTTTCTTCTAGATAGCAATGTACTTGTGAATTACATATAATTCAACTTTTTTTTAATAAATCATGGATCCTCATACGCACACAGCCCTGCCATAAATATTTTTTTTGTATTCTTTTTTTTAGCCGTTTTACGGCATATAAAGGGGATTCCATATCGCACACAGCCCGACCTCATTCACAAGTAGCATTGCGTCCTCATATCCATTCAACCATATTTCTTATATTTACATACACATCAAAAATTCACCGCATTGTCACAACACTTTATTCAACTCATCATCAACTAATTACATCGCATATCACTCCATAAAGAAAATTAAAATATTCCCCGTAATATATAACAAAAACAATAATATACCAAAAATATTCCAACATATACCATTTTCCAGCATGGCAGAGTTGACAGTGCAAATTGAAAAATACACCAAAAATTTCATGTTATGAATATCAAAGCCATATTTTTTAGATCAATAGTATTATGAGTCTATATTAATTTTTAACAAATTTCACATCAAATGGATATATATATAAAGAGAAACATCAAAAACATTCCACCATGGTCAAGCTGTAAACAAAATTAAGCAATAAAAAGTATTGCCCAATTTTGCAATCAAAACAGAAAAATTAAGCTTCCTATATTTCTATCAAATTTGTAGATAACATCTCAAAGTTTTCATAGAAATAAACGGTATCAAATTTTGAGTTATAAAACTCTAGATATAACTCAAGCAAGTCGGTTATTCTATATTGAACAGGGCACTCGAATTTTAGCAAAATTCATTCACATGTACCATCTCATCTCAACAACAAACAACCATCAACACAACAATCAAATATCACAGTAATCAAAATTTAGTATCTACCAATTAGAATATACATATTTCTCTTATCCAATCAGCTTAACAAATAAATTTATAATTATTTATTTTTAAGTGTTATATTTACATAAAACATTAAATTATTCACTTACCTTTATTGTTTCCTTCCCTTTGTTTGAATTTACT
>CATIWM010247235.1:0-17755 GCA_949671775.1 Mallotus repandus
TGCTCTTATTCGGATATTATAAGCCTATTATATCATGAATTAATTAAATTGAATATTCAATTTCTTTTAAGATTTTTTTTTCCATTTGATGTTTTCAACTACGGTAGTCACATAGTTATTATTGTTTTAGAGTTTAAATTGAACAAAATCCAATAAAAAAGGTAAAAAAATTTTAATGTTTAATTCAAGCACACACTTTTCATAATTACTGTGCAATTTCAAAAGATCAATCCACTCATATAACCTAAATACACATTTCACAATTAATATAAAATCACAAACGATCAATTTATCACTAATTAAACCAACATTTGTTGATTTGAAAAAAAAAAAAACCTTTATAACCGTAGGCGGCGAGGTTTAGGGCGCACCCAAATGTTAGTGACCACGATACTGTGTGGGCTCAGGGCCCACTAGGAAATATAAAATAAGTCTTAAGCCTAAATGGAGATGGAGTCGTCACTCGGATAAAAATTGGGACACACTTATACAGCAACTAGATTCCACGGAGGTTCCTAGAAGCCGTCATCAAATAACGGGTTTGAAAACTGGATATGGGCGTTTGAATGCCCACCCGACCTTACGGTCTACCTCCATTTGTGTTTCGTATTTTATTACCTTTAATTATTCAATTATTTCTTTATTAACATGCAAATTAAAATTGCTTTCGATCAATTGTCCGATTTTACATTAAGGATTAAAGATTACAATATTTTACTTCGAATAGGAGAGAAATAAACAGAAAATATATAGAAAATAAATAAAAAATATACTGAAAATAAACTGTCACAAAACCTCTCAAGAACTAATTAAGGAGATTGATCCCCTTTGAGTGGAAACTCATCCCAAGTTCCTGCAATAGGCAAAAATAAACTTCACAAAGTACAAAAGAAATCCTACAAAAAGGAATCCATAACGTTAATACATAGATTAAATGAAATACAAAAGGAAATGAACAAATATCTAAAGTCAATCCACTACATGGGTGGTAATCATGCATAATAACTCAAAAAGATACAAAATACATAGGTTTTCAGAGAAATCATGCAAAAATTCATATAAAAAAGCAAGACAAAGTCGTGCAAAATCCTGTCTAAGTAATGATCGCCTCTTGGCTCTTTAGTGGAGAGGCGATCGTCTCTTGGCAAGGAGGTGATCGCCTGATCATCAGGCACAAACGACTCTCAAAATAACAAGCTTACCTCTAGCTTAAGTAAACTATGTATACAGATATTCAAAACCTTAAACTAACCCTAACCCTTTAATAGATCACATTAAAGTGTGGTATAACAAGAGTAATAAACACAAAAATATGTTGAACAAGCGAATGACTTAAATTTTATGTAAATCTATAAATAAAGATTGAAAGTATAGAGATCGTTACTGAAATATGAGCTTTTTCAAAGTGATTTGCCCTCATGGATTGGCTTCAAGTGTTGAACTTTACTTCAATGCAAGACACACCTTTTCCTCCAAGAAAAAATGATTTTTTGAAGCTTGAATCCTTCTTTTGATTTAAGAATGTCCCCTCTTCTTCCTCAGAATACTCTCCTCTCTTCTTTCCTTTTTTCTTTTTTTTCAGTCCTGGTAAAAAATCTCCTTTTCTTTTGGTTACTACCCCCCATTTAAGCTCCCCTCAAAGCTTCCCTTCATGACCCTACCACACCTTTCCCATCACCATCCCCTATAGCCCTCCTTTTTTCTCAAAAAATACACTCATGCACGTCCCAATGCAGAGAGGTGAGGTGGTGGGTCCCTTCTTGCTGCCATTGGCATACTGCAATTAATGCAGCAGCAAGTGGGTGGCTGAAGAGACAATCGCCTCCTCGAGGGTGTGATCGCCTGTTGACCCTCTTGGTTAGGAAGCAATCGCTTGTTGCTGAAGAGGCGATCGCTTCTTCAGACCTCAGGCTAGGGCTTGAATGTTAGGCCATGGGCTTGGGCTTGGTCCTGGGCTTAGTCGTTGGGCCTTGCTTATTTAAGAAGAATTTTGGTTTTTTCTTGCATTTGAAGGCCAAACTCTTCATCATCAGGCCTTATTGCGGGTAGATCAAACTAAACAACCACAGTTCGTCCCCTATTATGGGTTGACCAAACCAGGTATCCACAATTTACCCCCTTGATTTTTTGAAAAAGCAACATACACAACACAAATAAAACACAACAAACGACATACCTGATCCCTGAGTTTCACTTGAGAGGCGAATTCTTCAACTTAGAAATATATTTATGGTCCTCAGGTTTTCCTGGCTCGATGCACTGTTCACCAACCATAGACTTCAGGGATTCAAGCCCGAACAGTCATTCCTGCAGTCGTGATATTTCGGTAACTCTATCAAGCCCGACTCGTCACTTACGGGGAACTTATGCCGTTATCCTTGGGTTTTCCTGGTCCGAGAGGCAGTCCCTCTGAAATAAGAAACTCACACCGTCATCCTCATATTATCCTGGCCCGAGAGGCAGTCCCTCTGAAATGGGAAACTCACGTCGTCATCCTCGAATTTTCCTGGCCCGAGAGGCAGTCCCTTTGAAATAGGAAACTCACGCCGTCATCTTTAGGTTTCCTTAGCCTGAGAGTCAGTCCCTCTATTTTGATAATTTGATCAAAGAAATTCCACAGCTTGTCCCTGGTTACAGGCGACCAAACTGGAAAATGAATTCTTCAAAGTTCCAATACGCCACGTCATCTCAGGAACTTTGCCCAACTAGTTACTAATTTAACAATTTTGACTTCAACTTGAATTTTCAGGACTTACCCGAAGAAATATTCCTTTCCCATTTATTGACATCTTTTTTTAACCTTTTTTTACTATAAAAGGAAAGAAAAAACCCTATTCCTTTTCTCTTTCTCTCTTTTTTTTTCTTCTTTTCCTCTTTCCTGTGCTTTCACTCTTTCAAAAATGGGTGATGAAAGGACACCGTCTCCTCCTGTATGGGACCATATTCCTCCTTCTGCTCGTGCTCCATATAGCCTCAGATTCACGAGAGGAGACACGGTTCCTCTCCTTGTGGATTTGAGGACTCATTTGTGTTCATCTACGTCCAGAGAGGTTAGTACACAAATTCTTTCATTTTCTCTGCGAAATTCCAATGGGTTAGTAGTAGTAATAGTTTAATCACCACTTAGGACTAGAAACATGACTGAATGAGTGAGTAATTTATAGATTTAGCAGAACTTTAAGTGCAGAGACTGTTCTTCGCTCCGCAGAGGTGATTGTCTCTTGCCAAGAGGCGAACGCCTCTTGGCAGAGTGACAGTCGCCTCTTCACTATAGAGGTGATCGCATCTTGGAAAGATGTGATCGTCTCTTAGCAAGAGGCATTCGCCTCTTGCACAGGCTTGTCAGCGCTCTGGGTTTTCTATCTCAATTTCAAGGTACTTAAATGACTGTATACTAATTTAACCTCCCTAATTTTCTTTCTACAGCATAATGCACCGACATTCAAGGGTGTCAGGAACTTTCACAGAGCTTGAGCCTTCTACAATGAGCTCACTGACAACCAGAAAGATCGGATTTAGGACACTAGCTTCGAGGATTTCATTCTCTTTTACCCCGAGGAGCAAGGGAAGATGGACTACCAGCCCCTGCATGCTTTGATGGAGAGGTGGTTTGATACCACACACACCTTTCACCTGCCATTTAGAGAAATGACGTTGGATCCTGTCTCCTTTGCTGCCATTACAGGGATCACCTGTGTCGGAGATCCTATTCCCTTTGATGTGAGCTTTCACCATATGTCTCCTGACAAGCTGGCCTATATCGAGTGCCTTCTTAGTATGGTGTCGGATATGAAGGGGACACATACCTTCAAACATGATTCGATTCAGACCTTCTATACCCAGGAGAGGGTCACAACGATGACCTCCCCTTGCGAGATCGACCAGGTGGTGCGAGCGTTCATGCTCTATCTCTTTGGCACCACTCTCGTTGTTAACACCGCTAGCTCACTGGATTTAATGTTCCTGATGTTCGTGTGGGACTTGGATCGAGTGTCCTCATATGACTGGGGTGGCTATGCTCTGGCCTATCTATACAGGAGCATGGACGAGGTCATTCGTGGAGCTAAGAGGTTCTACGGCTTCTGGCATGCCGTTTTGGTAAGTTATATCCTATCTTTCCCTCCTGATTTTTCTAAATATTTGTTTCCTGACATTAACTAACAATGCTTCTTTAATAGGTCTGGGCCTTGGAATTGAAGTTAGTTGTCAGAGTGAAGCATTTGGGGAATAATTTTTCAGCCTTAAGCAGATGGGGTGCCAGTTGTATCTTGAAAAAGCATATGACTCTAATGCACATTCATCGGCAGCATTTGAACACTTCGACACAAGAAGTGGTACCTGAAACATTTACAACCATATTAGTAATCTTATAAATCCAACTCGCTTACATGTTAGTTCTCTTTGTAGATTCAGAATGACTTGTGAGGACCCGAGGACAGATGGAACGCAGAGATAATAAGCTCCTGATCCTTGGCCCAAAAGAAGGTTCTTCTTTGTGGGTTGTACTATCGGGTCTGGTACCTTGGTAAGTGGGTCCTCAACTGGAATCGGAGTGTTAGGGTGAGATGCGTCCCCAAGTCTCCTCCTAGAAGCATGGACGCATGAGTTGGAGGGCGCTGAGCTTGCTCAGGCCATGGCTGGAGAGCCTATCATGGATCATACCATACGACCCAAGAGTTAGTATCGAGAGTTCATTCAGACTCATTTGTTGCAGCAAGTGCCTTTGACCGTTGGTTCCACTTCTTAGGTATATTCTTAATTCTCAGCTCACTTTCTTCCAAGTTATCCGGTTCTGACATGGTTTCTTTTTTTATTTACAAGTTGTAGCAACTGGACCTGTACCTCGGGTTAGGCCTCAGGCACAAGAGAGGCCTTTGTAGAGATCTCACACTGATAAGGGTGGTGAGGTTTCATCGGCTGGGGCGCAGTGACTTAGACCTCCCACTATATCTATCTCTGATATAGTCGTGGGCAGTCTTGACCATACCCCAGATCCCTTGGCTCATTGTTGGGTTCCTCCTGGAGAGTTGTATCAGTAGTTCTTGACTCTAGATGAGAATTCAGCACCTGCCTCCTCACCCACTGGCACCAACTATATGAGTGTACCATCAACCTATTCTTTGGAAAATTCTCAACATGTTCATTAGCATTACTTATTTCATTAATAATGCAGATTCCCTTAGAGCAAGGATATTACATGTACAGATTAATCGAGGCTTAGAGGGATTACATGTTGGACATCACCCAGTAGTGGAGGGTGAGTAACACTCCCTACGTCTATATGTATGCATGCTTGCATGATTTTGACCTTTTAACCTGCTTACACAGGATCGTGATGAGAGGTAGCGTGAGAGGATTATGACCCCCGAGCACCAGATGGAGGTTCTTCAGATGGACAAGGATAAGGATGATGATGCCAAGGACGGAGATGATGGAGAGGAGCAGCCCGCAGGTGCCCTAGATGCCAGACATGACGCCGAGGAGGGAGATGATTCAGAGGACACCGAGTAGGACTCTTCTTAGCTTAGGACCCCTTTTTTTGAACTATTTGACATTCTTATAACAGTTAATTATGATGTTTCAGAAGTTTATTTTTCACAAATTTTTTTACTAGATATCTGCCAATTTAATTAAACTATTTCAAATTTCAAAATCACTTAAATGTCTTTGCATGCACAGTTCTTCTTTAAAAAGCTGAGTTCTGCACCTTTCTGCAAAAAATTATGCAACTTCTCATTTTCTCTGGTAGAGAGGTGGTCGCCTCTTGGCTTTCTGGTTAAGGGGAGATCGCCTCCTCACCAGTCTACAGTCCCTTTTAAAAACCTAACTCCTTTATTTTTGTAGCTCACATTCACCTTCGTCTTTAACCTCCATTTTCTTTAGCTCACATTCACCTTTGTCTTTAACCTCCATTTTCTTTCTCTAAACCTCACCAAAAGCTCAAATCATGACTGAAAGAAGCCACAAACTACTACAGTCAATCCTAAAAGGCTTAGATAGTGAATCATGGGCCAAATTAAAACCATTTCACTTGTCAAGCTTCAAATCACTACATGGTAGGAGAGTCAATTTCCCCTTTCTCCATGATATAGCGCAATTCTGGGATCCTCAAAAACATATTTTTTGGTTCAATACAGTAGAATTATGCCCTCTACTGGAATAATTTGAAGCTATACTAGGTTGTAACATGGATTCCACTTGCCAAATTGCAACCCCTAGCCTTGTAATCTTAGATCCACATTCTATTTAGTATCAGATGACCCAGATGTTCAATGTCTAGCTCACTTGATTCTCAGCTTTGAAATCTAATTAGAATCCTTTCTTGAAGTCATCCCGGGTGTAGACAAGAGAGAAGTTCATTGGCCTCGGATGATGGGCCTCTATTTGTATGCTCAATTTCTGCTAGTTTCCCTTTTCAAAAACAGCGATTAAAAAATTCTCCACATCTTGGGCCAAGTGGAAGTAGGACGCAAGCCTTTCCCTCTCATCCTAGTAGAAACTATCATCAGGCTAGACAACTTCAAGTCAACTGAGCGATTCTCTGAAAGTCCGTTGTTGTTAGAGGTTAGTCTACTTCTCCTACCTTTATATTCTGTCGTTCTATCATTTTCATACATTATATTCACTGTTCTTGCAGATGTAGCTTCATGAAAAACTAAGACTATTAGACCTCCATAAAATATTACGTGCTACAGAGCCAGATATTGCAGAACCAGAAGGCTGCATCCCATACCAGACGATATCCAAGGCTGGCTGTCAACATTCCCTGATACTCTGATCCGATGGGTGTGTCCATGGTGGAGATTGTAACATGTAACCCTTCGTTCTATTGCAACATGTAACCCTTCATTCTATTGCAACATATAACCTTTCGTTCTATTACAACATGTAACCCTTCATTCTTACACTTATTGTGCTCCTGTATCTGGCCTCCATTTTGCTACATTCTACAATCCTGCCCATCTTTGCCATTAGTATGGATAGAAGCAACTGATTCCGGAGGTTGTGCATGAATTTGAGCCAGGGCCTCTTACTCAGAACTTTTTGACTAACTTGGTAATTATTTGGCCTCGAAGAGCCATCCAGAGGAACATAGACTATAACAGAGATCCAACCATCGATGATCAGTACAAGGTGTGGACTCAATTGCAACAAAAAAAATGAGTTTATTAGAAACAAAAGGGAAAGGGAGTTGTGGGCATCGAGTGCTCAGAATGTTCATCAAAAGAAAAGGAAACAAAATTAGGTTACAAACTAAGTCATCATTTTCCTTTTTGTTAGATATAATTTCCTTTCGTAGTTAAACAGTTTGTAATAAACACTTAACGCAATGTTTAACAGTAATTAGAACAATCTGCTTCATTTAACTTAAGCACAATATGCATATACATTTTGCTTCAGACATATCTCATGTCGTTAGTTGGCTTGCCCTTACAGGTTTTCCAACTAACCATTTTTCCTCTCTCTCCTTTTACATGTCCTTAACTTTTTCCTGGACCGCCTTTTCAAGGTTTTCAATCCAGCAGGACTTTTTATTCTCTTCCTTTTTCTGTCTCTAACTTTTGCCTAGATAGCCTCTTTTCAAGGTTTTCTCTCTAGCAAGACTTTTACAGAAAGTACTTCTTGAGGTTATCTAGATTGATGGGCTCTCTGAATTCATTCCCTTCCAAGTCAGATAAAGTAGCAGCGCCTTTGGAGAATAACTTCTTCACCATATAAGAGCCTTCCCAATTTGGCTTAAACTTTCCTCAAGGGTCAGTCATTATTAGCCTAATCAGCTTTAAAACCAAATCACCCTCTCTAATCTTCCCAGGCTTAATTTTTTTGTTGTAGGCTCGAGTTATCCTTTTCTGGTACAATTGCAAATGATACATGGACTTTATCCTCTTTTCGTCCAATAATGTGAGTTGTGCTAAATGGCTCTCCACCCACTGGTATTCAGGGATTTTAGGTTCTAAAAGGACCCTCAACGATCAAATCTCAACCTCTACTAGCAATACAGCTTCACACCCATACACTAAGGAGTATGGAGTGACTCCAGTTGACGTTCCAAAATGCAAATTATAGATAATCGGCCCAATCCTTGTATTTCTCAAGCATTTTGGACAAGATCTTCTTCACATTCTTATTTGCAGCTTCTACTGCACCATTCGCCTGTGGTCTGTATGGAGATGATTTGTGATGCTCAATTTTGTATTATTCTAGCAGCGCAGTCGTTTTTGCTCTAAATTAAACTTCGTTGTAAGTGAAAACATGATGAGGTAATCCATACCTACAGATTATGTTTTTCTCGATAAATCTTGCCATTTGTTTTGAGCCAACAGTAGCGTAGGACTCAACTTCAACCCATTTGGAGAAATAGTCGATCACCACCGTATGGAACGATGACCGTTTGATGCTTTCAGCCTTATCTCCCTTATAATATCAATTCCCTAGACTGCAAATGGCTAAGAAGAAGTCATTCCTTGGAGCTCCATTGACGGCAAATGGCTGACATCACCATAAGCTTGACAGTTATGGCATTTCTTTACAAACTTTACATAATTTGTTTCCATTGTCAGCCAGAAATAACCCTGGCGACCTATCTTCGTTGCCAAAACTTTCCTATTTATATGGGGTCCATATAACTCTTCGTGCACTGCCTCCATAAGTTTATGAGCTTCACCTTTATCAACACATCTCAGGTGGACCCCAGTTGGCATTCTCTTATATAATATCCTATTATAGCTTATAAACTGTCACGACAACATCCTCAAAGACATTCTTTCTTTCTTTTTAGCATCCTCAAGGAATTTTTCAGTCTCTAGATACTGTTGCAAGTTATAAAACCAAGGCTTCTCAGTAGCATCAACTAGTATGACCCTTATTTCTTCATAACAGAGGCTTTGGGATTTTTCTAGAATCAAAGGCTTAACTTCCGTTCGTTTCCTACTTTCTCACATAGAAGCCAACATAGCTAGGGCATCCATTATCTAATATTCTTCTCTCGCTAAATGAATAAATCTACAGTGGGTGAAAGACAGCGAGATAGTAGCCAAATAATCTCAATATAAGGACAACCTATCTTCCTTTACCTCCCACTCTTTGGAAGCTTGTTTCATAACTAACATGGAATCCCCATATATAGTAACATTTTCTGCCCCCATACTGCGCAATGCTTCTAAACCAAAGATACAAGCCTCATACTCAACTTGGTTATTTGTTACTTCAAACTCAAGCCTTTTCACCATCGGTATCATTTCTCCTTCTGGCATGATCAAAATTACACTTATACATGCTCCTCGATTATTAATTGCCCTGTCAAAGTACATTTTCCATCCTTGAACTTCTATTGCCCCCAGATGCTCATCGGGAAAATCTAGTTCCCAATCTTATTCGTCGGCTATAGGTTTCTGAGCCAAAAAGTTTGCTACTGCTCTTCCTTTTACTACCTTCTTCACTATGTAGTCGATATCAAATTTCGTGAGCAGAACTACCTATATGGCCAACTTTTTCGTAAGCGATGGTGTCTGCTAAAGGTACCTGAGAGGATCATGTTTGGAAATCGCCTGCACTCTGTAAGACTGAAAGTAGTGATGGAGCTTCTTTGTTGCCCAAATTACAGCTAAGCATGTCTTTTCCACCACACTGTAGTTGGCTTCATACTGCAACAACTTCTTACTTAAGTAGTACACTGTGCATTTAACCTTCCCTTCTCCCTCCTGAGTTAATATTACACCAATAGCATCATTCTTAATTGCTAAATACAAGATTAAGGCTTTACCTGACTTCAGCGGTTGCAAGATTGAAGGATTCATCAAATAATCTTTAATAGCTTCGAAAGCTTATTGACACTTGTCATCCCAGATCACTAACTAATTTTTCCTTAAAAGCTTGAAAATATGCTCGCAAACAGTAGTTAGCTTGGCTATAAATCTAATAATGTACTACAACCGCCCAATGTACCCTCTGACTTTTTTTTCAGTTCTCAATGCAGACATTTCCCTGATTGCTTTGACTTTATCTGGGTCCACTTCTATCCCCTTCTGGCTAACGACATGTCTTAGCAGTTTCCCAGATGTTACCCCAAAGATGCACTTCTTTAGGTTTAATCTGAGATTGTACTTCTCTGCCCTCGCTAGGAATTTATCTAAAGCTTCAAAATGCCCCTCTCTAGTTGCAAACTTCACCATCATACCGTCCACGTACACTTCTATCTCTTTGTGGATCATGTCGTGCAATAAAAGAGTAACCGCCCAATGAACCCTCTGACTTTTTTTTCAGTTCTTGGTGCAGACATTTCCCTGATAAGTGGCTCCCGCATTCTTTAAACCAAATGACATGACCGTGTAATAGATGCCCCACTCAGTAGTGAAGAATGTTTTCAACTTATCAATCACCACCATTATGATCTGGTTGTATCCAGAAAAACCATCCATGAAGGAGTACATTACATTCGAGGCCGCACTATCGACAAATGTATCAATATACGGTAGTGGAAAGTCATCTTTTGGGCAAGCCTTGTTCAAATCTCTATAATCCACACACATCCTGACCCTGTCATCTTTCTTGGGGACGAGCACTATGTTTGCCAGCTATTGAATCTCCTCCACTACTTCCAAAAACTTTTCCTTCAACTGCTTCTCAACTTCTTCCTTGACCAAAAGAGCCCATTTTGGCCTCAACCTTCTTTTTTTCTACTTAACCGATGATATGTGAGGATACATAGGGATTTTGTGTTTTGTAATTTCCCTATCGATACTCAGCATATCTTCGTAACCCCAAGCAAATACTTTCTATCTTCTTTTTAATGTTTCTTTCATTTTCTGTCTCTCATCATGAGTTAAATCAAAAGCAAGCAATACATTTTTAGGGTTGTCATTTATGCCTATGTTAAATGATTTAGTTTACATGGAATTAATGTCAAACATATGCATGAAATAATCATCACAAACAGAATAACCATTAGAAAACACATCACACAAATAAGCAAAATCAGACTTCATTGCATTCATTTTGGAAAGAACAAGTCATTAGTTTCAAATAAAGTAGCAAATGAAACATCATAGTCATCATAGAAAAGATCAATGAAAGAATTCAGGATATATGTTTTGAGATTCAGCTCCTCGTCCTGATCGTTGGTGTCTTGCAACTCTGGAGTAGCAACATCCTCCTCTGGCTCTTCTTCTGCCACTATCAGCTCTTCCACAGGAACCTCTGTAGGATCAGCCTTCTTTACCCCATCCACATACTCGACGAAGATCTCAAATCTTAGAATTACCTCTCCTGCCATCAGAAGAGGTTCGAGAGCTCCATCATAGAGGTAATTGGTGCCTTGCCTCACGAAAGTCTCCCACAAAGCCTTCTTCTTCTTAGTCTCAGCCTCCTCCTCTTCTTTTTCCAGTTGATCCCAAATCTCAAAGCCTTCCTCAGAATCACCATCCCCGTCATATCCCAGTCCATACTTCAGAATCAACATTTCATGTTCCATATATTTTGGCATGCCTTGCTGGTTCTTCCCTAGTCCCATGCCAGGAAGGAAATCCATTGTGTGCATCATATTCAGGACCTTCTCACTTATTTTAGCTTCATAAATCATACAAACCTTAAAGCTGGAGCTTATAAGAATCTCCTTAGGAGCTAGTTTTAGAGCAGCTACATCAGCCTCAATTTTTGCTGAGATAGTGACAACCTTGTTCTTATGTGGGAATTTCATCTTTTGCTCAACGGTGGATGGTACACCACCCAGAGGATGAAACCACGACCTTCCCAATAGAATAGCGAAGGTCACGGGAATGTCAATCACATGTAAATCAACCCAATCCTCAATAGGTCCTGTCTTGACCGATGCTCTAAATGTCCCTTCAACAGGCCTCCTTGTATCGTCATAAGCCTTGATAACCACCTTGGAAGGCTTTAAGTATGCTACAGTTAGTCCTAACTTTGGTAGGATTTTCAGTGGGCACACTTTAATGGCAGAGTCGTTATCCACTATTACACAATAAGTCATCTTTCCCTTCACCTCAGCTTTAATGAATAAAGCCTTATGGTGGTCCCTTCCTTCTAAAGGCAGGTCATCATCAAAAAATACAATGGCTCCTTGAGGAGTTTCTATTAACTAGCCAACCATTTGCTCAGGTGTGCAGCCTATGGAGATCTTCCTCTGATCCAAAGCCAGAACCAGTGCTGCCCTATAATCTTTGAAATGCATGAGTAACTCCCACACACTAGTGATAACTTCTTCTTTCTTTGCCTCTTCTTTTGAACTTTCTGCCTTCTCTAGTTCAAGTTCAACGGGTGCAATCTCCTTTCCTTTCCCTTCAACCTTTCTGATCGGATGACTCTTTCTTCCTTCATCATTCTCCCATAAATCAATTTATCCCTCGCCTTCATCATCTAAGCTCCAGATATCTAACACACATATGGCAAGCTCTAAAGGTTGTTCAATCTGATCTAGGTTGTTTAGCTCTAGTTTTAGTGACTCAAGAGTGGCGTTAACAAAGGAATTAAAAACTTGTTCCTCTATCAAGCTAGTACCGATCATAAGGATGGGTGCATTTGAAGGTGGGGCAGTTCAGTAAGGGATTATTTTATGTGTTTAGTTTTTGGGTCTCGGGATCTGTGATCTTGAATCAGGTCTTGAATCTCGTGCTTCAACTGGGAACAATTATCAGTATCATGCCCGATGGTTTGGTGGAATTTGTAGAAAAGTTTCGGGTTGGCATTTGGCATGGGTTATTATGAAGGTAAGGGTCACAACAGGTTCTTCTCAACTAGCTTCTCAAGAATTTTAGAAAGGGGCCACCCTAGATTTGAAAACCTTCGAGGTTGCCTAACAGCATTAATTTGTACACTTGGGCTTGGCTATCTGATAGTATTAATCTGGACATTGCTGCTTGGACCAGCTCCATCCTTGCCCCTAGATCTTCCCCTAAAAAATCTTTTTTCTTGAGCTAAGTCTAATTCTTTCTGAACCCCAAACCTATACAATTCTTCAAAGTTATGGATCCCCAAATCTTTCAGCTTTGCAGACAATGTCGGGACACAACCTTTCATTGCTAGCATCAACTGATCTAACTCAGTAGGTCTATGCCTCATTTGAGCCAACTTCCCCCTCCAAAGAGTTAGGTAGTCAGCAAAGGACTCATTGAATCTCTATTTGGAGTTCTACAGATCTCTCAATGATACTTCCAATTGGACGTTGAGGTCATACTGCTTCACGAATGCAGCACATAATTCTTTCCAGTTAAATTGGACATGTGGTTCCAAAGCGTAATACCAACGGATCAATACGCCTTCTAGTAACATGGAGAATTGTTTGACTATCCGAGCTTTAGTCAATTCTGTAGCTTTCATGTATGTCACATATTGATTCAGGTGTAAATATGGGTCCTCAGTCCTAGAGTACTTTTTCATACTGGGAAATTTAAACTTTTGAGGTAAGGGATCATCCTCTTTGTCCAGGAGTGTAATCCATCGGAGCATCTATGCCCTTTTTCTTCATCATTAATTGCATCTGGGCCATGGCCTTTGTTATATTCTTGGCCCATTCTGGTTGTTCCACACTCTTTGCCTGGCCTAAATTATTTTGACCTACTGGATCAGCTAGCACAGTCATGTCATCCTCTTCCCTTGCTCTTACCGAAATTTTTGCTTCCAGATCAATCGGATGGTCGATTGCATCGGCTATTTTTCTATGATTAATTTGGTTATTTCCCCCATCATTTTTCTCATCATGGAATCATTTTATCTTTCAACTGTGCCTTAAAATCCTCAAGATCAAAACCACCTACCATTTTTGTTTTTGAATTTCTGACTAAGCGACCAAAACTAAAGTGAGTCCACGCACATGAACTTGAGGGATCTATAACTGTAAAATTATGGGTTAGAACTATACATGATGTGTATGCACGATATACAAGTTCATTTTTATCTAAAGCAAAAAGAAAGTAAACATACTTAATTTACACATAATAGAGAACAAAGCATGAATATATCAAAATGATAACCTCCACCCTTATTCCTCCCACACACGCATTCAATGGTGAGTTTCTTATCTTAAGATTATTGGCCTGGTATCAACGGGGGATAATAAAATCGACGTATGCAAGAAACTCTCAAAATAATTTAAATAAGTAATGAATTCTCTAAATAAATCAAAGTCCATTCTTAATGGGCCAAGCATGACATCAAGGCCTACCTTGTTAAGATCCATCAAAATGGACCAAAATGTGGGCATGATAGGCCCGTTTCGGTAATATCCACTTAAAATGGGTTAAAAGTGGGCATGAGAAGCCCATCTTGACAAGGTTCATTTGGAATGGGCTTGAATTTTATTTTAAGGATCCATTAGAGGGCATAAAACACATGTATTTTGGAGAATCCTAAGAAAAATTGCTAAGTCACTACATGAGCTTGAGTCTCAGGTAATAGGCTTCGGCTCCTACAACGATTTACATCCATACACGTCTCCCCACTCAAGGGTCCAAGCAACACGGATAGTACGTGTCGTGAGTGATAATAACCACATATTCCACCATCAGGTGTGAGTGAAACGTAGGCGGCAGAATAATGATTATTATCGGGCTAATAGGGATTGAAGTGCTCATTGTGTGGAAAGAGTGTAGTGAATGCAACAACATGCAAAAGAAACAAAGGAATAGTTAAAGATGATAAATCCCAGAACACTTGGAATCAGTTTCTCTATCCTTAGTGGAGTAGCCACTGTAGGCGGCGGGGTTTAGCACGCACCCAAGTGTTGGCGACCACGACACTATGTGGGCTCAGGGCCCACTATGAAATATGAAATAGGTCTTAAGCCTAAACGGAGATAGAGTCACCACTTGGATAAAAGTCGGGACACACTTATACGGCAACTAGATTCCACGGCGGTTCCCAAAAGCTGTCATCAGAGAAAGGATTCAAAAACTGGGTATGGGCGTTTGAATGCCCACCTGACCTCGCTGTCGGCCTCCGTTTGTGTTTCATGTTTTATTACCTTTAATTATTCAATTGTTTCTTTATTAACATGCAAATTAAAATTGCTTTTGATCAATTATCTGATTTTACATTAAGGTCCAAGTTTGCACATTAATTTCATTTCATGCATTTAGGTCCCAACAATCATCAAAAATAATAATTTACAACTATTCATTCCAAATAAATGGGGAAATGATTAAGGATTACAATACTTCACTTCGAATAGGAGAGACTCATCCCAAGTTCCTGCAACAGGCAAAAATAAACTTCCCAAAGCACAAAAGAAATCCTACAAAAAGGAATCCATAAAGTTAATACATAGATTAAATTAAATACAAAAGGAAATGAACAAATATCTAAAGCCAACCCACTACATGGGTGGTAATCATGCATAACAACTCAAAAAGACACAAAAGACATAGGTTTTCAGAAAAATCATGCAAAAAGACATATAAAAAAAATAAGACAAAGTCGTGCAAAACCCTATCTAAATGACGATCGCCTCTTGGCTCTGTGGTGGAGAGGCGATCGTCTCTTGGCAAGGAGGGAGGCGATCACATGATCATTAGGCACAAATGACTCTCAAAATAATAAGCTTACCTCTACCTTAAGTAAACTATGTATACAGATATTCAAAACCTTAAACTAACCCAAACCCTTCAATAAATCATGTTAAAGTGTGGTATAGCAAGAGTAATAAATAAAAAAAATATGTTGAACAAGCGAATGACTTAAATTTTATATAAATATATTAATCAAGATTGAAAGTATAGAGATTGTTACTGAAATATGACCTTTTTCAAAGTGATTTGCCTTCAGAGATTGGCTTCAAGTGTTGAACTTTACTTCAATGCAAAATACACTTTTTCCTCCAAGAAAAGATGATTTTTTGAAGCTTGAATCCTTATTTTGATTCAAGAATTTCCTCTCTTCTTCCCCAAAATACTCTCTTCTTTTTTTCTTTTTTTTTCTTTCAATCCTAGTCAAAAATCTCTTTTTCTTTTGGTTGCTAACCCCTATTTAAGCTCCCCCCAAAGCTTCCCATCATGACCCTACCACACCTTTCCAATCACCATCTCCTCTAGCCCTCCTTTTTTCTTAAAAAATACACCCATGCACGTCCCAATGCAGAGAGGTGAAGTGGTGGGTCCCTTCTTGCTACCATTGACATATTAATACAGCAGCAAGTGGGCGGCTGAAGAGGAGGTGGTCGCCTGTTGACCCTCCTGGTTAGGAAGTGATCACCTATTGCTGAAGAGGCGATCGCTTCTTCAGCCCTCAGGCTAGGGCTTGAATGTTGAGCCATGGGCTTGGGCTTGGTCATTAGGCCTGGCTTATTTAGAAGGAATTTGGGTTTTTTCTTGCATTTGAAGGCCAAGCTCTTCATCATCGGGCCTTGTTGTAGGCCGATCAAATTGAATAACTACAGTTCGTCCCCTATCGCGGGCCGACCAAACCGGGTGTCTACAATAACCTTATTAAAATTTTGCTAGGGACCCAATCAAACTGAGTCAAGTCGGCACTGTCATGTTCAAGCTTGACTTGACTTTCAAATTCGAAGCTCAAATTTGACTCAAACTTAAGTGAGCTTTTTTTTTAAGCTCAACTCGACTCGATTAATTAAATAATTTATTAAAAAAAATTTAAAATATATATTTTGAAATATTTAAACTCAACTTCAGTTAGAACTCGACTATGTTCAATAAGATATATTTATAATTATATTAAAATAAAAGGTTAAAATAATAAATATACACAAACTCAATTAGGCTCGCGAGCTTGTCGAGTCACATATTTAGCAGCTCAAACTCGACTCAATAGTCTACTTGAATAGCTCGAACTTGAGCTCAATTCGATAATAATCAAATTGATTTTAAATTTTTCTCGAATTAATTTTCAATAGCTAGCGAGTCAGCTTGGCCAGATTACACCTTCTAGATTATGGATACATCATTATCTTTTATTAAAGGGAAAAGGGTCAAATTGGACCCTCAACTTTGGATAAAATTTTATATTGGACATTAATATTTTTTTCGTTCCTAAGTGGACCTTTATATTTTCAAAATAGTGCTAATTGGATCTTCACTTAACAAAGTTTCAAACTCCCGTTAAATATTGTTTACATGGCTTGTTGAAAAAAAATGCTTACATGGCATGGTGACCCAACTTTAGTTAATGAATGAATATTAGATTGGTACCGTCCTCTCTTACTCTTTTCCAGCACTCTTCCTCTTGTCCTATGATTATTAGTAAGCTTGCTCACCAGACCATACAAGGCAATGGACCTATCCACAGATGCACCACCTTCAATATCAATTTGTTTAACATGTGATTATGCCCAATCGACAATACCAATACAAAAAGGCTTGAACGTAGATTCGGTGAGTTTAATCGTTAGAGAAATCATGGCATCAATTGGGCTATTTACCTATTTATGGTAAAACATAAAAATATTTTCCATTTTATGGTACATTTAAAAGTAATTCATTTTTTATGGTGAATTTTGAAATAATTTTCCAATTTGAGGTACTTTTGGAGGAGAGAGAAATTTTACTTTATATACTGCTAATGGCAATGGTGGTATGACCATACCGCTATTGCTAATGGCTGTAACATAATTAGAAAAAAAGTCACAACGTTGTTGCACTGACACAGTACACACAACACAAAATAAAACACACACACAAATGACATCTGAGGCCATCATGCATATTATTATTATTATACTTTTCTAATAAATAATAATTTAATATTTAATAATATTAAAATTAAAAAATTCAAAATTAACAATTTTGCA
>CATIWM010247300.1:0-24262 GCA_949671775.1 Mallotus repandus
GATGCTGCAGATAATGGAGTTTGAAAATGTGATGCCTATGTGATTTTTTCTTAAAAATTCATATGATGAGATGCGATTTGTCATCAAATTCTTGTTTAGACAATATTGCATGCTTATTTATGGAATAGATTGAGACCTACAGGATGCTTCTTCTGATGTTTAATGTAGGCCTGTTATGATTTATCCCCTAGGTTTAGAATGACCAGTAGTCGTGCTATGGAATTTGAGTAGGTGGTGGCAGATGACACAATTTTGATATAAGCCAATTCCAGTTTGGAGGAAACAAAGTCTATGTTGTGATCTTTGATAAGGTAATGGTGGATGACGAAATTAATTGCTCTGCTTTGGCTTTTTATGCCCTGATTTTGGTATAAGGTGTGAATGAAAAGGCATTAGAAGTAGACAGAATAAGTGGAGAATGTCCCAACTTAACCATTAAAAGGATGCTGCATGATAAGTGATGTCTTTTCTGGGAGAACCTTCATAGTCCTTTCGATGCATGGGGTTAATTTTTCATTCATGAACCTTGTTCAGACTGGCAGGTTATAGGATTTAGTTTTAATTCTTGCAGCTCATAGTTACTGTATTACAGTCATTGGTTTCTGAATTTATTATCGAATTATAAGTATAAGATATGAACCTAGTAAGTTGTTCGCAAGGAAATTTGAATTATTTATGTTCTTGTTGACGGCGCAAGAAAATTGCAATCCAGAGTGGAGATAACTTTGCCAAAGTTTTAATTTTGTATCTCATATTACATTATGATTCAAATGCGATTCACATTTCCTTGAGGTTTTTCTATGGCAGTTTTATGATTTTATTGTATAAGGTTGATGCGTTCTTTCAGGTAAAGTATCAAGTGCAAATTTTTTTTATTAGCAATGGAACCACTATAACCATTATAGCAGTATCAGCACCACACCACTATCCGTAATGCAGCAATTATGGATGGAAGAAATTATTTCCTCTATAATTAAATAGAGGACTAGGTTGAAGTATGTATTTGTGTTCTTTATTTTTTTTTTCCTTTCTGAGTGCTTTTTCAATGACCTGGCAGGTGAGACCTGGAATAAAAATGGTTGCTTGTATTGCCACATCATCTTTCTTATGTGCCATTCCTGAAAATAACATTAGTAAAAACATGCTAAATTTGTCCTATTATCATATTCAGTATGGTGACATGGGAAGCTGGCTTGGCAAAATGGTTTCTTGTCACTTATTATATGGTGAAATAGGAAGCTTATGTGGCTATGAACTCCATGTTAATAAATTGGCAGCAAGAGGAGTTCATGCCACATGAACTCTTTTTCAGAATAATTTGAACTCTATAACTCTTGCTTAAATGTCCATGTTAATAAATTTTTGACAAAGGTGTGCAGAAGGATATGACTGTAACACTAACTAAAGTCTTGATCCAAACTTACGAAATTGAAGAAACTATGTATAATTATAGAAAGTTGAAGGTTCATGATGTTTTTTTTCCCTTCTTTGCTAGGTCATCCTATAGAGCTTCTGTTTCCATTTTTCACCTTTCATTTATCTCGGCTGTTCTGATTTGGCTTGCATCAGGGTAGGGGTGTAAACGAGCGGAGCTGCTCGTGAGCAGCTCTGTATTCGGCTCGATAAAAGCTCGTTCGAGTTTGTATATTAAAATTTATTTAATAAATGAACCGAGCTTAAATTATACAAAGTTCAACTCGTGAAACTCACAAACAAATTCGAATAAAAGCTCACGAACCAGCTCATAATTTTATTGTTTAATAATTTAATTTTAGATATATCATATATAAATTTTTATTGTAAAAAAATATTTTAAAAAATATATTATTAGAATAAAATCATAAATTTTTATTAAATATATTATAATTTATTTTTAATTTTTAATATATAATTTTTATTTATAATTTGTATTTTTTAAAATTTTTTTAGGATAATTTAAGCTCGCAAATAACTCGGGAACATCAAGTGACATAACGAGCTCGGCTCGATTGTAAACGAATCAAGTCCGAGCTAACTAAAATTTGGCTCAGCTCAGCTCAATTACACCCCTACATCAGGGTTATGCATCTTTCTGTAAGTCTAGCTGAATGCAACCACATACATGGGGAAATAAATTATGTTTTGAATGATGTGTTAAGTGATTTGTGATATGTTAGCTGCAGATTCATTTCTGTTGACTAGAAAGCAAGAGAGAATATATGCTAAGTGCTTGTAATCAGAAGACAAGCTAAACTGTATATATATCACTATATCTGTGCGGTATAACACTATCTGTTGTTTGTTAAACGTACTAAATTTGCTTTGGCTGTAAGAAAAGGATTAGTTCACTTGGGTTATGGTTTGCTAGTCTATTTCAGGTATGCTTTCTAACATAGGCTTCCAACCCATGTGGTTATTATCATCATTAGATGCATCAACTCTGTTTGCTCTCTGCTGACCCTGAAGCCGAGAAACCATGTCATTAACTGAAACTCCTCCCTTCTGCAGAATTTCCTGAAGTTCCTGTTTACTGATGACCAACTTGATTCTTACAACTCCAGTTTCTTGTTTATTTTCCTCTTCTGGAATTGAAAATCTTACTTTCTTCTTGACTGCTGGGGATGGTAAAGGAAGAGCTACAAGATAGTACAAGTTACCAACATGCAGTTTTGCATCTGGTAGGAGATGCTGGAAATCCTGAAGTGGATCTGATATTGCATGGCCTGCAAAATCTAACAGCACTTGCTGAACTCTGATCGGTGCTCTATATTCTAAGATCTTCCCATCTGGTTTCACAACTTTGATAACCTTTTCTTGCAGAATTAGGCAATTCCCCATGGTTGCTCTTAGCGAGAGCTTAATGAAAAATATGTTTAAGTCTAGAGGTTGATTTCTTGCATGCTGGGGGTTGGGATCACAGCTGTGAAGTATTTATGGGAAATGGTTATGATGATGCCCTTGTGATATTCCATAATTACATTAACACCCTTATGTTCTTCTGGGCCCCATGTTGTTGATTTTTGCTGGTGTGCGAACAGGACTTGCAACTGAATGGCTTGTGGGTCCTGATCTGCTCATTGGGGAAATCATCTACTTTTTGAATCTCAAAACCGACCTGTGCAGATTGTGGGCGTTGAACCGGATTGGCGCGTGAGCAAGAAGTATGATGCATGATTAGCAACATTATAAAGAAGTAATTAATAACATAAAGGTAGAATAATCATGTTTATTGCATCTTTATTTGCTAGTTTTATACTGTACAGCACAAACCTTATACTGTTATCTTGAATTAGTCATTATGAGTGGGTTATTGAGTTTTTATCTTTTTATGATACAATTAACAACTTGCAGGCCCTTATTCATCCCATTTACTCTGTAAGTGGATTATCACCAAATTCCAATTTTTACGGTGGAGGATTAGCTAGATATTGCAGGACCACGCAAGTGGTTGACCACTGGTGCACCATAGGTCAGGGTATAT
The DNA here is from genome assembly GCA_949671775.1 of Mallotus repandus. Classification (NCBI taxonomy): domain Eukaryota; kingdom Viridiplantae; phylum Streptophyta; class Magnoliopsida; order Malpighiales; family Euphorbiaceae; genus Mallotus; species Mallotus repandus. The sequence goes on from CATIWM010247300.1 coordinate 3,461, forward strand.
GGTTGACTTGCTTCGTATGCAGTATCGACTATCTTCTTCGCCTTCTTGCAGTAACATCAGCAACATGCTTTAGATTTGGCGAATAAGGTTGGTCGGCAAAATGCACTTGTTTTTATGTTGTTTTGATATAAAATATATGATAACGATTAAATTACATTTTCATGTCCATTTGGTTAGTCTGATTCGTCGAATCTAAAAGAAAGCTCATAAGTGTTCACATATTCAAACATATGCACGAAATTTTTGTGACAAGCATACACTTCCTGAACTGAGTGGTTCTGTTTGTTGATGAGTTTGCATTTTCTAGTGTTTAATGAACCAATTGAATTGCTACTGCCTGAGACATTGAGAAGCAAGAGAAGTGCAGACATTATGCATACGTATCAATATATCTTTTTTGTGGTTGATTTTTGGAGGGGGTCACACATTAGAATTGGCTGCCTCTAGCTACCATTTTCATGATTAGATCAGATATCTCTGCTAAGATGGAACGTTGGATATATGTGGTAAGGTTAAGCGTAGTATCATTCAAGTGGGGTACACATATGAAATTGTTCCATGCGAACGTAAATGAAAGATACATTTTTGCTATATACGGTGAATGTTGCTTGTTAGCTGACAATAAGATTACAGCTATAGTTAGAAGTGATAGTACAAGTAGTGCCTTAGCAAGTGCTTACAACAAATTCTGTGAAAGGTTGCAGCCAGTTTTACCATCTAATAATCCCAATTAACTCCAGTGTCCTTTTCATATATCAGTGCCCGTCCTAATACCTTATTGTGACTGTCCACTGACTTATATACGGTAGTTAGGTGTTAAGTCTCAAGTCCTAACCTTTTGTAGTCCATGGCATGATGGCCCAATTGAGCAATTGGTGGGGGAGTATTTTATGAGCTCTGATTTGCTCCAATTACATTTTTGCTATAAGGGTATTGTGGGGAAACATCATACAAAATGACAGAATTGTGGTTTTGGGAGAAGAATGTGGAGAGATTGGGGTAGGGAAAAAAAATTATGGAGGGCATGAAATGATTGACCCACTAGAGATATAAGGCCATGAAGCATGGAAATTGTTTAGTTGAGCTTTTAGAAAAAGGGTTGCAGTTGCTTAGTGCTGGGTGATGTTTTCCACACGCATGCGCTAACATATTAATTAAGTTTCCGAGTAAATTGTTTTACTAGTGGGTAGGAATTTTCTTTGTAATTTCAAAGCAAGTGTATATTAAGATAAAGATTAGTGAAATAAATTATTATTATAACAACTAAATAAATATTAAATATTATTATTCTACTAACAAATAAGCGATTTTTCTCTTATAAACTTTTGAGTTATTGTAAAACTAATTATTTTTTTTATTTCGTCTGTATATACTATATTATGAATTTTTTTTTCCTAAATTACTGATAACTTTGACTAATTTGATTCAACTTGAGCAAATCTATAAAGATGGTAAAGATTTTCCAACAATTAATTTAACGTGACTGTATAAATCATTATTCAAATATGAGACGTAATTTAAGTAAGAATAGTTTTTTGTCAACTGAATTCCAACTGTTGCTGATTCGTATTATGCTTGTTTTATATAAATATATAGTTGATATATATTTTAATTATTTAATATTTATAAATATGTATTGCTATTTTATTAATTTGATGTTTAGGAGGGAACATACGTTTAGAGTAAGTGGTAGTACCCAAAACATCATATAAAAAATCCGAGGTGGCTAGTGGGTGATACATTTATACAAAGAAGTATCTTCTGATTTCACATTTTAATAATTTATGTGTTTCCTTGTGACAAATTAAAATATGTAATTTTCGCCATCAATAATTTTAAATATATTACAGTAACACTATTATAATTGCTGATGCATCAATAACATTAATTGATGTATTATCTTTTTATATAATATGGTGATGATGTAATGCTAATGTGATACATCTTTCATCTACCATATATTGATTAATATATTTGAAATTACTAATGACCAAAAACATATATCTTAATTTGACAAAAAAATCACAAAATTATCAAATGTAAAATTTTATGGTGCATTTTTATATTTTTTGCTATATTTATTTTCATAACTTGTGCTAATGTATCTGTTTAAAAAAAAAATCTTAACATTATAGTGGAGAGTGCTATATATTATGCTTATGTATTCCATCAATAATGAGCCTAAACTTGTTTCAGCAATAGATCGACAGACAGTGACAATGTTCTTTTATATCCAAAAAAAATTATGATATTTGCATTAGATAATGTAAAGACACAAACAAAAATCTTGATATTTATTTCAGTTGATGAAAAGTTCATCATACATGCCAAGCAGTCACTGGTTGGTCGACTAGATGCTTATAGCACTTTAGCAATGGAAGATATTTTACCTAAAAGAACAATGAAAGAGAGATGAAATCTTGCCTGGTACTTTAGCATATTCAAGACATCCAAACTTGGAAAGATATTTTCCTTTTAATATGCATATATATTCAGCTTTATAGTATTTTGCTTGCTTTTTATTTTCATTTTTTGATAAAAGATCTATCAGAGTGCTTGCTGTATAATTATGTCAGCCTGATGAAAGGATGATTTCTCGCCCACTATACCAACAAAGTGCATATATGATTTTATGTAATCGTGATTGATACCTAAACAGCAGAGTACTTGAGCATCAGGATTTATTTTATTTTATTTTTTAAAATTATACAAGAAAAAAAAAAGAGAAATCGATCTTAAATCTTATTCAAATTAAAATATATCTTAATTTAATATTTATTTTTTTCTTTTTTCTAAATATTGTATATGTTGAGTTGAAGAAAAGCTATAAAGTAACGACACTTCAAATAAGGTGGAGTATTTATATTCGATATTTGTCTAATATGGTCCGACACTTGTTCAACACGTGTCTAACAAGTGTAGTGTTTTTACTAGATATTTATCATATTATTTTATAATTTTTTTTTAGGACAAGGCATAACATTTTTTAGGATTAAGCTTTTGTTTTTTTTGTCACTTTTTATACATGTTATGTATATCGTATTGGTAACTAAATTATTGGTCAAATGATTATGGTCAATTCTTAAATTATTCGGAGTTTCTCTTTATAATAGTAGCTCTATTTTTTGTACAGATCATGTATAATTACCACTTTTATGTAAGTCTTATATATGACAATGATAGATTATTAACTAAATAATTATAATAAGTATTTAAATTTCATAGGGATTATATTTTATTACACTAATTTTATTTTTTTTTAACAAATAATCTTTATACAATCGATAATAATACACATTATCGTGTCGTGTCCTTAAATTTTCAAAAATTATCGTTATTCGTATCATATCATATCCATGTCCTGTGTTCGTGTTTTTTAAAAAAAGAAAAAATAAAATTTTAATTTTTGATCATCCAATATCAATGAGATTTGACCGTTAGATCAAGAACTCACTCACTATTTTTCTCATTTCTAATATCATGCATGTCATTATCTTGCATAAAAGGCACGCAAAGCCCATGCCACTTTTAACCTAAGCTTTTAGGCACTCTTCAATGAAGTTGGAATTTGGATTTCTCCTCCATTGATAAATTGTGCAAGATATCTGTATCACAGGTTGAAATTTTTGAAACAGCAAAGACAGACAGTTGTCTTGCCATGTTAATTATTACCACTCATTCTTTGTGGTTAAATTGTGTTTGGCTTATTGTTGTTTATGGGGTCTTTCAGTTTACATCTTCCACCCCCACCCATTAAAATAAGAAAGATTCTTTTTTTGGTGCAAAGACTACAGTTTATTCACACATGAATTTCTTGCTCCTTTCAAGAACTCAAATTGGAGAAGTAACTCTCCTTTCAAATCGAGACAACATTCCTTTCTCATTCTTTGAAGTGTTCAAGATTTTCTTTAGGATCTTCTTCGAAACCTTTTTGCTTTTCTTTTTGTTGCTTTGTTGCCACTTTAAGATTTGGGTCTATAGTGGGATAGTGGACCTCTGTCGGCTGACATGGCACATGAGACTGTGACACTTGCTCTCCAATGGTTCGCCGGCACCGCCAGGTAGACCTCTCTCTTACTTTGATAGTTGTGGTTGACTTGGATGTTCAAAAACTTATTAATTAAGCACTAATTAGTGTTTTAGCTATTAACTAATAATTGCACTAGTGTCACGCGTGCATAATTTTTTTTAAAAGGGACGTTAAATAATCAACATATCAATAGACGGTACAATAAAAAATAAATTTTTTTTTTAAATCGACAACCACATAATTTATCTCATATTTATATTAGCGTGGTCCATTATAAATCAAATGTAAATTAGAATTTTTCTTATCATGTCTGACTTTGATATTATTCATTGGCTTAGTGCACCATGCATTTACTCAATTTTCACATCAATCTTTCCTTCAACATATATAAAATCCATCATTTGTAGAAGGAAATGCCATCATACAATGAGTATAAAAGCAGAATCTTTTCAGACCAATTAAACTACAGAAGTATAGTTTTCTCCAACTAATAATTCTATCCTTTGTGACAAATCATTTTAATGTTAATTATCGAAAAGTAGTTTCGAAGCAATGAAATCTCAAACATCATTATATTTTTTAAATTAATATTATAGTTATATCTTGTGGTACCAAAATTTCATAATTAATTTAAGCTCAAATCAGAATATAAATGTAAGAAATCTTCTGAAGTAAACGTAATATTTTTGTAAGTTTAGCTACTATATGTGCTACTAGTTTCTGCAACAAGAGAATCAGCTTTCTCTCTGTCCCCAAGCCCTGCTTCTCTCAAAAGTTAATATCATAAACTTTTGATGCAAAGCATCAAATTCTCATCATCCTCACCCCCGGCCGTCGTCATCAACTTCAACAATCTACTGAAATTTTAAATGGAGAAGAAGGGGAAACCTAATCACTGAAGCTGGCAGCAGTTAAATCAAATAAATGTTACTTCGGAAACCATAAAATCATGTGAATGTGTATACAATGTGTACGTTAACGTATAAAGGGAGACAAATAATGTGCGCGTCATAAGCCCAATGGTTTATATATATGGGTTATGATGTGGGTTTCTGTAGGTTGGGCCTAACTAAATTCTAAATCCAACTTGGAAGATTTTAGGGTTTGTTTACAAAATTAAGTCTAATTATTGTTATTATTATTATTATTATTTTGCAAATAAATTGTTTACAAAGCTTAAAGTCTTCCAATTAAAATTTAGGCTTTGTAAAAATTTAAGTCTAATTATTTTTTGCATAATAAATAATTTATATATATATATATATATATATATATATGACAGTGGTCGAGAAAGTAAACAATGTTTGAGAGAAGAGTATGAAAATTTATGGAGATTTCTGGAGTTAATTTTTTACTGATGAGATCCAACTTTTATCAAAAATTTTACTACAGTACCTCATCTTTTTTTTCGTCCCTTAAAACTACCTAATCTTTTGTTTTATTACTAAGAAAATGCTTGAACCGGATTTTCAATCAAAACCGACTACGTGGCATGTCGTGGCATCTAACATGGCGTCACATGTCACATTTGCTGGCGTGCTACCATATGTTACACTTATATGATGTGGTGACCACGTGGCATTGACGTGGTGCCACATGACACATTTTTTATAATGTGTCGACGCATGGTGCTTATGTGGCATTTTTATATCTAACACAATAGTATAATGAGACATTTACTAAATGTGAGATACCGCAACAAGACAATCGCAACGTTGAGTATCATGAGTGAAAATTCAGTCAATAAAAATTATTTTAAATCTATTAATATTCGTATAACACATGAGCTGAGCATGAACTAGTTAATGTTTAACTTGATAACTTAGAAACCGGCTTGAATAGTAGTTTAATGCACTAATATTTTGATATGATATATATAGTATATATTTTTTTAACTTATAATGAATATAAAATATTTATTTAAGTTTGTTTGTTAGAATAAAATTATAATTATAATTGAATATTTTATAAATTATAAAATAAAAATTTTAAATTTTTTGATGGATTATTTTAATTTATGATTTAAATTTTGTAAGTCTAATTAAATTTGATTAATTAGATCTTGTATCATATATATTTTTTCACAAACTATTGGTATTTAGTGTTCAATAGATTCTAATTAATCTGATTCGGCCTAAGTAAAATTACAACATTGTTATTAGAATCTTATGATTTTATGATTTGAATCATACAATTCAAGTCGATTAACCTTAAATTTGAGGCGAGACGGAGAAGTGTGAGAATCGATATCGAATCATACAAATAGATATTAATCTATGATTCTCATTGATTCTTATTTATTAAAGAAAATGAATCTTATTTAAGAAATTATATAATTAGGAGATGAAAAAAGTCATGATCTTTTAATTAAAAATACTTAAAGTTGAAATTTTAAAATAAAAATACGAACCTAACTTGCTCTTTCTTTTTCACTTTTATTTTTTTAAATTTAACGGGACTGACAAATATAATTAACTTCATAAATTATATTATAATCCTTCTTTTTCATTCATTTTTTAATTTAGAATATTAGCAATATTGATTTAGCTTTTTATTTTTTCTTTCATTGATTTGTTTCTTTCATAATAGTTATTTGTTTCAACTTTCAAATGATTTTTATGGAGTAAGAAAACTATTAGTATATTCATAGTATTAGCTTTTATATTTGACTTTCTTTTTCAACTAAAAATATATACTATGATCAGTATAAACTCTATTATTTATATTATATTTAATATAGTGTATTATTAGAAAATTTTAATAATGAGTATGATTAAGTACAATTTATTAAAATTTAATTGTGGTTTATATGAAATATACTTTCTACATAAAATATATTATTTTTAATTAATATTATTAAAATAAATAAATCTTACGATTTAATTCGATTCTCAAATCACAAATTGAGAATTTTGATTTTTTATTCGAATCTCAATTTAACAACTATGAATCACAAGTATAGTTAAAGTTCCTTAACAATTAATTCAGTATTATTATATACATCACAACTTAAATTTGAGACATCGACTAAGGAATAGTCTCTCCCAGCTAATCGCAACGATGATTGATTTATATAGTACCTTTTTTTTAGGTGTAGGCAGCAGGGTTAATCGCGAGCCCAAATGTTTGGCAACCACGGTACTGTGCAAGTTCAGGGCCTACTAGGAAATACAAAATAGGCTTGGGGCCCAAAATGGAGATGGAGTCACCACCGGATGAAAGACGGGACACACTATACAGCAACTGGATTCCACAGAGGTTCCCAGAAGCCGTCATCAGAGATCGGGTTTGGAAACTGGGTATGGGCTTTTGAATATCCACCCAACCTTACAGTTGGCCTCCGTTTGTATTTTGTATTTTATTATCTTTGATTATTTGATTATTTCCTTATTATTGTTGAATTGCAATCATTTTTAGTTTCACATTTTACCGAATTTGCACATTATTCCCTTTTCATGTTTATTACCTCAACATTCAAGGCAAATAATAATGAATTTACAATCATACATTCAAAACAAATGGAAAAAAAGTAGGGATTACAACTTTTTATACAATTACAACAATAATGAATTCAAATAAAATCTCTCAAGAACTAATTAATACACCAATTACTCAGTGATTAGAAATCACCGAGAAATCCCTACAACAAACAATGATTATTTCTGTCGTAAAATAATAATTTCATTTATAAAAATTTGAATTTAATTTGCATAAAATAGGCATGAATATTCATCTATACATGGATTGATTACTCAAACATACCTAATATTATGGCAATCTCATGCAATATCGAAGATACAAAACAGCAGAAACATATTAAAAATCGAAAACAAACCAAAAGTATACCAAAAATGAAACAGACTTGTACAGGACTCTGGTGGGGAGGCGATCACCTCTTCAAAGAGGCGACCCCTCCAAGATAAGAGGCGAATTCAATTTGCCTTAACACTAAAGGGGTGACGACTCTATGAAGAGACATCGCCTCTTTACTAAGAACATAAAATTTTACATCTTTCTTAATTCCTAAACAATTCAGGCATACATGCAAATATATATAAACCAGCAACTTAAAACTCAATAGTTCATATGTTCAGGCCGTTAACATGATATCAAACAAACAATAAACACAAAACATGTGCAAAAATTAATAGGTTGATTTTTTATAGAAAATGAGCAACTTAAAGCTTGAAAACAAGGATTCTCACTGATTTGGACAAGTTTGATGCTCCTAATTGAGCCTTTAGAGCTTAGTTTGCTTGGTTTATATATATGTGTTGAGTACAAGAGATTTCCTCTTCCTTCTCAAGAAATTGTCCTCTTAAGCTTGAATCTCCATATCTTCTCCTTCTTCTCTCTTTCCTTACTTTTTCCTTTTCTTTTTTTCAAAAATCTTTTTTTTTCCTTCTCTTTTTTTGTTTTTTCTCTAAAAAATTGCCAACCTATCTTCCTCACCAGCCAAAAACCCCTACTTAAGCCCTCTATTCCTTCTCTTTAATTCCCCAAAATCAAGTCCAAACAAAATATCATTATTTCTCCCTTTTCCAGCTCATTTTTCTGCCCCAAAAGTCTTGTTCTTATGTCCAAAACCTTCATATATGTGATATGGTGGGTCCTTCTCCACTTAATGAAGCCATTAATGGCATTAAATGCAAGCAGAGGTCGGTTACACAGAGGCACTGCCTCTTTGATGAGGCGTCGCCTCACCGATGTTCGGGGTGAAGAGGCGTCACCTCTTCACCCAGGCTTGGCCTAGAAAGGCTTAGGCTTAGGCCTAAAGGCTTAGGTTTGAGGATTCAGGCTTAGTTCTAGGGTTTTAGGCCTGATTTTAGAGTTTTGAGCTCTCAGGTCCATTCTAGAGAAGATTTTGAGTCCCTCTTGCACCCAAAACTTGTACTGTCTCATAATTGGGCTTTCGTTACTGGCTGATAAAATGAGGGTGTCTATAGTTTACCCCCTTGGTTTTTTGAAAAAAGGACTTATGAAATCGATTTTCAAAAAAGCAACCCATGCGATGAAATTAACAAGAAAAATATACCTGACCTCTGAGCTTCGCTCGCGGCCTATGCCCCAGGAATTTAAACCCGAGAGGTTAAACTTTAACTTGAAACATGACCGTAATCCTCAAGTTTTCCTGGCCCGATCAGCCACTCATTAATAATTTATCATGATTCTCGAGCCTTTCTGACCCAAAACTTCACTTAATAGAAACATATGAAAATGTAGCTGTGATCCTCAGGTTTTTCTGGCCTAATTAGCCACTCATTAAGAATTTATCATGATTCTCGAGCCTTTCTGATCCAAAACTTCACTTAGTAAAAATAGATGGAAACGTAGCCGTGATCTCGAATTTTTCTGGCCCGATCAGCCACTCATTATAGTTGAACGTGAATCCCAAGTCTTTCTGACCCGAAAAGTCACTCAATAAAGAAGAAGATGCACTTCGGAGATTCAAACCTGACCAAACATCCTTGACAAAGGAAGATGCACTTCAGAGATTCAAATCCGACTAAACATCCTTAAAATGCACATTTCAGGGATACAACCCAACTAGATGCTCTTAAAAATGGAAGATGCACTTTGAAGATTCAAACCTGACCATACATCCTTGAAACACGCACTTTGAAGGTACAACTCGACTAGACGCTCTTAAAAAAGGAAGGTGCACTTCGGGGATTCAAACCAGACCAGACATCCTTGAAATACTCACTTTGAGGATACAACCCAACCAGACACTCTTAACACTGATACTTCGATCAGAAAATCTTCAATTCTTCATTATTGATTTTGGGATACACCCAAGAAGTGGAATAGCAATTCTTCATCTTTTTATTTTTTTTTTAATAGGTTCCGCCAGGGATGCTTATTTCATAGGCCATTCTTCCTTTGGTTGATTGGCTTTCTCCCATCAAGTGGGCCTATCTTAGCTTCTTTTCTTTTCTTTAAAGCTTTCCTCTTTTACCCTCATTCCTTCCTATATATATATCTCTTTTCCACTTTTCAAAATCACCTTTTGCTTTCAAACTCTTTCTCCTTTTTCCTCTCTTTTTTTTCTCACTTTTCAAGTTCTCTATCTGCTATAGACACTGCATATTTGACTGCCTGGGACCCCGTTACTCCTCCAGTACACCCTCTTTATAGTTTCAGGCTTAGTATTGGAGATGACATCCCTCTCTTGGCGTACACGCAATCCCATCTCTACAGATTGGCTATAGGAGAGGTTAGTAACTAATTTACTTATTTTTTCCCTGCAAATAGGATGAGATGACATCGGGTTAATGTTTATAAATGCATGTTTAACACTTTAACCGATAGAAAACTTGATTAAATGTATAAGATTATGAAAATTGAATCTCAATTGTCAGATTGCTGACATGAAGAGGCATCGCCTCTTCGTTGAGGCAGTCACCTCATCGATGAGGTGATCGCCTCCTGGGGAGGAGGCACCGCCTCTTCAGTGTCAAGGCAAACTTTAAGGGGGGCGGTAGCCTCCTGAAGAGGAGGTGATGCCTCTACAAAGGGGTGATCGCCTCTTCTCATAGAGGCGGTCACCTCTGCGATAGTGTTTTGTAAAAATTTAGGCTTTTATGTGCATAATCAATAATTTAAATCCCTGTTCATCTACAACATGATTCTCACACTTTCAAAGGTACTGGGAATTTTAGTGGCACCCACATCTGGTATGACAGCTTCCCAGACGAGATCAAGGCTCATATTCATGACATCGAGTTCTCGAATTTCTTTTTGGCTCTCCCGGACGCTCAGGGGCGGACTGACGACCAGCCTCTACATGCCCTGCTGGAGAGATGGTCTGATACCACACACACCTTTCATCTCCCCTTTGGTGAGTTCACTCTAGACCTCGTTTCATTTACTGTAATCATTAGGATCCCTTGTGTGGGAGATTCTATCCCTCTAGACGTGAGTCTGCATAAGATGTCACCAGACCGCCTCGCTTACATTGAGTGGTTACTCGGTATGGTCCCAAACATAAAGGGGACTTATACTATCAAGATTGACTCTATTAAGAGTCATTATACCTATAAGAGAGTGGCAATGGCTATCGTTCCTCGAGCTGTTGATCAGGTGGTGCAGGTGTCTTAGTGTATCTATTGGGCACTACTCTCTTTGCAGACACAACCAATTCTATAGAGTTGATTTTTTTGCCACCTCTGAGGGATCTAGACTTGGTGGCCATGTTTAATTGGGGTAGCTGCACTCTAGCCTTTCTGTACAAGAGTATGGATGAGACAGTTCAAGGAGTGAGACGATTCTGTGGCTTCTGGCATGTTGTTCTAGTATTTCTTTTCCCTTTTCTTTTATCTAATTCATCTTTGGATACTAATGTTAAGATTTATCAATAATTTTTTTTATTTCTTTCGTAGGATTGGGCTCTTTAGCTAGAGTTGGTCACTGGGATAGTTCATGTCCGTGATACTACCTTCCCAGCCATGGCGAGGTGGGGTGCTAGTCGTGCATGGAGGAGGCCCCTCACTTGCGTACAGATCCACTATGAGAGGCTGAGCACCCTGACGCCTAATGAGGTATGGTACCTGCAATATAATTATAATTAGTATCATAGTTATTAATTGAAATGATCTCACTTACTCGTTTGCTTTCACAGCTATGCCTAGATTATGTGGTCCTCAGGCTGGATGGACACTGGCCATGCTTTGCTCGATCCCTTTATCTCAGAAGAGGGTGCTACTTCGAGGACCTGACTCCAGGGTATGGTACCTCGGTGAAAGGATACGAGCCTAGTGTAGGGTAAGATTTTCTGGGGACATTTACTGGAGGGAGATGAGCTGGATCAGGCTACTGAGGGATATGATGTTAATGACTAGTACGAGAGGAGGAATTCTCGATACGTGGACTTTACACAGACTCATCTCCTGCAGAGAGTACCTTTTCCCGAATCTACATCCTAGGTAAACAAATAATTTCATTAAGTATTTGACTTTGCCTTTTTTTTTGTATCTGCAGACACCCTCTTTATGATTTCATTTTCTTTTTCAGGTTCCAGTTAGAGCACCAGTTTTCGGCTTAGGCCTACTATGCAAGAGAGGCCATCCCAGTATCCACGCATTATGCATTATGATGAGGGTACCTCGACTAGGCCACACATTATGCATTATGATGAGGGTACCTCGACTAGGGTACCACCTCCTAGTAGTGCTCCCAGCTCTAGTTATAGCTCATAAGTGGTTGCTGGTATGCTTCCTGCTCCTCCAGATCTGATGATCCAATATTGGCTGCCCTCAGGCCAGTCATCTCGTTAGTTTCTTACACCGGACATGAGCATAGAGCCAATATTTATTCCAAAGGCCTCTACACATATGAGTTCTTTTCTTTCACAATCTGCTTTTCAAATTTAGCTTAACATAGGAGTAATTCTAGTAATTATACTCTACTACAGATACCTCGAGGTCAGGGAGAGTATATGTATTGAGTGATAGTGGCTCAGCGGGACTTCCTGATGAGCACGACCCAGCAGTGGAAGGTAATACTCATTACCTATGTCTACATGTATGCATGTTTTCATGATTTTTTACCTTTCTTTATATTTTAATAGGATGATCTTGACGCTAGTCAAGCTAGAGTCATGACACTCGAGCATCAGTTGGCTGCTCTCCATATTGAGGACAAGGATGAGACTAACGATGATGAGGAGGAAGAGCACACCGGAGAGGAGGAGGCTACTGCTCAAGTTGGGGATGATAAAGGTGATCCTGCTGATAAGGGAGGTGATGAGTTTGAAGATGGCGAGTAGACGTCTATCTCAGATTCTGTTAGATTAGGATAGCATATGCTTTTTGAACTATTATCATTTTGCTCAAACTGATCACTTACTTTAGCTTTTTCCATATTTTGCACTAAATATAATGAATTTAAACTTCATTAAACTGAACTTGAATTAGTTGAGATATTTTATTCATGAGAATTTCCTGTTTCGATAACTGAGTCTCGTTTACAACATTAATATAGCAAAAATAAAAATGTTGCATTTATTAGAGGTGCGTTGCCTCTTCATAGAGGCGTTGCCTCTTTGCAAAGAGGCAACATGGAATCACCTCAGCACACAGAGGCATCGCCTCATAGTAGGGGCGATTGCCTCTACTACAGAATTCTGCAGTTATAAAAATCCCCAATTTTTCTCTAAAATCCCTAACTTCCTGCTTCCAAACTTCTCCTCTATTCTCTCTTCCTGAATTGCATTCTAAGCTCCCAAAATGACTGAAAGAACCTTGAAACAATTACAACTGATATTAAAAAACTTAGATATCGAATCATAGGTAAGATTGGAGTGATTTCATCTATCGATTTTCTGATCCATACATGCTAGGAAAATCAATTTTCCATTTCTCCATGTTCTTGCTCAATTCTGGGATCCCAAAAAATATGTCTTCTGGTTCAACATAGTGGAGTTATGCCCCCTACTAAAGGAATTTGAAGTTATCTTGGGTTCGTAGATGAATTCTACTCGTCAGATTACAGTTCCTTCAGTTCAGACCCCGGATTTGCATTCTATTCAATATCAGATGGCTAGGCCATTCAACCTTTCTCCTTAGGCTTCTCTTCGTCACATCTTTGGTAATAAAATTTTGATAAGCTCTCTTTTTGAGTCGTTGTAACCGTGGATAGCAATAAAGTATACTGGCCTCGGATGATCACTCTTTGTCTATATGCTTAGTTCTTGATAGTTTCCCCTTCTGGCAACTGTGATTCTAAAATTCTACACATTCTGGACCAAGTGGAAGTGAGTCTTAACCCTTTTCTTCTTATCTTAGCAGAGACTATCATCGGGTTAGGCAACTTTGTAGAAACCAGATGATTTTTTGGAAGTCCACTACTATTGGAGGTTAGCTTATTTCCCTTCTCTCTTCACTTACTGTTTGTTTTTTTTTTCTATCATTTTTATTTATTTACAAACTGAACATGCATGGCTTCATGAAAAATTGAGGTTATTAGAGCCTCCTAGAGACATTACACATTTCAAGGCCAAACATTGTCGTACCCGAAGACTCCATCCCATTTTGGAAGATGTTCAGAGCTGGTTATCCATATTCCTTGATACTCTGATCCACTGGATGTGCCCCTGGTGGAGATTGCAACACGTGACTATTCGGTCTTACACCCACTGTGTTTCTGCAGCCAGCCTCCACTTTGCTACTTTCTACAACCCTGCTCAACTTTGTGGGCAATATAGGCAGAAGCTGATAATTGTACGGCCAGTCCATGAATTTGAGCTAGGACCTCTCTCCTAGAACTTTCTAGATAACCTAGTAGAAATTTGGCCTTGCAGAACCATCCTGAGGCGCATCAACTACAACAGATATCAGTCCACTGATGATTAGTACAAGGACTGGATTCAGTTACAACAGATAAAGACAGATGAATTTATAATAAATAGAAGGACAAGGGTATTGCAGGCATCGAGTACGCAAGGGTTCAAAAGAGAAGAAAATAGAATTAGCTTATGTAATTTAATCTTTATTTTACTTTCTTGTTAGATGAAATTTCCTTTTCAATTAAGTAGTTTATAATAAATACTTAATGCAACGTTTGACAATAACAAAGGCAATCTATTCTATTTAATTCAAGCACAAGCTGATTATACATATTTGTTTCTAATACATCTCCTGTCGCCAGTTGGCTTGCCCTTGCAAATTTTTCAACCGACTATTTTTTTTCTCTCTTTCTCCTTTTCTATGTCCTTAATTTTTTCCTAGACCGCCTCTTTCAAGGTTTTCAATCTAATAGGACTTTTTGAATTTTTTTTCTTTTTTTTGTCTTTTATTTTTGCCTAGACAGCCTCTTTGTGAGGTTTTCTCCCTAGCAAGACTTCACAAAAAGTACTTCTTCATCTTATCTAGGTTGATAGACTCTCTAAATTCATTTCCGTCTAAGTTTGAAAGTATAGCAGTGCCCTTAGAAAACAACTTCTTTACTAGATATAGACCTTCCCAGTTTGGCTTGAATTTTCTCCGTGGATCCGTTATAATTGGCCGAGTCAACTTTAATACTAAATCACCCTCTTTAATTTTACTCAGCTTAATGTTGTAAACTCGAGCTATCCTTTTCTGACACAGCTGGGATTGATACATAGCTTTCATTCTCTTCTCATCTAACAGCGTCAGCTGTGCTAACCGGTTCTCTACCCATTGATATTCAGGAATTTTAGACTCCAAAAGAACTCTCAGTGACTGAATTTCTACCTCTACTGGTAATACAGCCTCACATCCATAAACCAAAGAATAGGGAGTAACTCCAATTGACATTATGGCAGTGGTTCGATACCCTTATAATGTGAACTGCAGATAATCTGACCAATTCCGGTAGTTTTCCATCATCTTAGACAAGATCTTCTTTACATTATTATTTGTATATTCTACTACACCATTCACTTGTGGCCTATATAGAGATGACCTGTGGAGGGTAAATGACTAACTTCACCATATTATTGGCAGTTATAACTCTTCCTCACAAATTTCATGCAGTCTATTTCCATTGTTAGCCAAAAGTAGCCTTGATAAGCTATTTTTTTGGCTAGGACTGTTCCGTTCATATGTGGACCACATACTCCTTCATGAACCACTTCCATAAGCTTTTGAGCTTCATTCTTATCCACACACCTCAAATGCACTCTAGTTGGCACTTTTTTATACAACATTCCATTATGACTGATGAATTGACAAGACAACATCCTGAGAGACATCTTTTCTTTCCTATTAGCATCCTCCGGAAATCGCCCCATTTTGAAGTATTGTTGTAAATTGTAGAACTATGATTTTTCTATGGAGTCGACCAGCATCACCCTTATCTCCTCATAACACGGGATTCAAGATTTTATAAGAATCAAAGGTTTGACTTCGGCCTATTTTTCTCCTTCCCATGTAGAAGTTAAATTGGCGAGCACGTCTGCCATATGATTATCTTCTCATGGTAGATGAACGATTTTACATTGATCAAATGATAACATGACAGTAGTCGAATAGTCCTAATACAGTCTCATATTATCTTCTCTCACTCCCCACTGTTTGGAGATCTATTTAACTACTAACATGGAGTCTCCGTATACCATGATTTCATCTGCCCCCACAGTCTGAAGTGCTTCTAAACCAAAGATGCAGGCTTCATATTCAGCTTGATTGTTGGTGACTTTGAATTCTAATTTTTTTGCCATTGGGATCATTTCTCCTTCTGGTGAGATTAGAATTACACCTATACCTACTCCCTTGCTATTGACAGCCCCATCGAAGTACATTCTCCATGTTTGAATTTTAATTACCCCCAGGTATTCATCTGGAAATTCCAACAATAATTCCTATCTGTCATCAACCAAATTTTATGCCAAGAAGTCTGCCACAACTCTTCCTTTCACCACTTTCTTTGCCACGTAATCTATGTCAAATTCTATGAGCAAGACCAACCATCTAGCCAATTTTCCTGTGAGTGACAGAGTCTGCTGGAGGTATTTGAGTGGATCGTGTTTCAAAATGGCTTGAACCCTGTATGACTAGAAGTAGTGTCGGAGCTTTTTTATGGCCTAAATCACGGCCAAGCATGTCTTCTCTAACAGACTATAATTGGCCTCATAAGGCAAAAGCTTTTTGCTCAAGTAATACATAGCATGGTCAGCTCTCTTATCACTTTCTTGAGCTAACATCGCACCCACTGCTTCTCTTTTGATTGCTAGATAAAGAATTAAGGGTCTACCTGGCCTTGGCAGTTGTAATACAGGAGGATTCATCAAATAACTCTTAATAGTTTTAAAAGCCTGCTGACACTTGTCATCCTAAATCACAGGCTGATTGTTCCTTAAGAGCTTAAAGATTGGCTCACAGATGGTAGTCAGCTTGACTATGAACCTACTGATGTATTGTAATCATCCAATGAACCCTTAGTGGGGCATTTATTGAATCACTTTAACCTTATCCGGATCCACTTCAATCCTTTTCTGACTGACAATGTGGCCTAGCAGCTTGCTAGAGGTTACCCCAAAAACACACTTCTTTGTGTTCAAACTGAGGTTTTACTTTTCAGCTCTGGCTAGGAACTTATCTAAAGCCTTGAAGTGTCCTTCCTATGTTAGAGATTTCACCATCATATCGTCCACGTATACTTCTATTTCCTTGTGGACCATGTCGTGAAGCATAGTTGTAGCCATCCTCTGGTAGGTAGCTCCTGCATTTTTCAACCCAAATGGCATGACTGAATAACAGTAAACCCCTTACTCGGTGGTGAATGAATTCTTCAACTTGTCAATCACTGCCATTATGATATGATTATATCCTGAGAAACCATCCATAAAGGAGTACATAGCACTTGACGCCGCACTATCAACTAGAGTGTCAATATGCGATAAAGAGAAATCGTCCTTTAGGCAGACCTTATTCAAATCTCACTAATCCACACACATTTTGACCCTTCCATCCTTTTTGGGAATTGACACTATATTGGCTAACCACTGGGTGTCGTCCACTACCTCTAAGAACTTGACCTTTAGCTGCTTCTCTACTTCTTTTTTGATTAGGAGAGCCCATTCTGGCCGTAATCTTTTCTTCTTTTGCTTTACTGGCGTAATGTGAGGATATATAGGGATTCTGTGTTATGCAATTTCCCTATCAATTCTGGGCATATCCTCGTAACCCCAAACAAAAACGTTTTATCTTTTTCTCAATATTTCTCCCATTTGTATTCTCTCATCATGAGTTAAATTGGAAGTAATAAGTATATTCATGGGATTATCATATGTGCCTGCATATAGGTTATCAAAGTACATTTATAGGATTATCACATGTCCCGACTTAGCAGATTTTGCTTCCTCTTTCTTCTTCTTAACCTTTCTAACTGTCTTGGTTTTCTTCCGCTTGTCATCTTTCCATAAATCAATCTGACCTCCTTCTTCATCATTGGAGCTCCAAATGTCTAAAACACTTACATTGAGCTCCATAGGCCGCTCATTTATATTCAGGTTTTTAGATTCAGGTTTTGGTGGTATAGGTATGGCATCAACAAAGGAATTAAGAACTTGTTCCTCTGTCAAACCAGTGTTTATCATGAGAATAGGTGGATTGGTGGTGGTACATTCTAATAATTAAGTAAAGGGTTATTTCTGGTGTTTGATTTTCTAGTTTCAGGGTCGATTATCTTGCCTGAATCAATTAAATCTTAAATTTTGCATTTCAGGAGAATGCAACCATCAATGTCATGTTCGATTATCTAGTGATATTTGTAATAAAATTTTGGGTCAGCATTTGGAAAATGTGGTTTCTGAGGTAGACATCGTATCAAGTTGTTCTCAATTAGCTTTTCTAGAACTTTGGAAAGAGGTCTTCCCGAGTTAGAAAACCTTCGGGGTTGTTCGACGGCATTGATTTGAATGTTACTACTTGGTCCGATCACACTACTAGATCCAGTTCCCTCTCTGCTTGCAGATCTTCTGCTGAAGAATTTCTTATCCTGTGCTAGGTCAAACTCTTTTTGTACCCCAAATCGGTGTAACTCCTCAAAGTTTGTGATCCCAATATACAACGGGACACAACCTTCCATTACTATTGTCAGCTGGTCAGATTATGCCATTCTTTGCTTCATTTATGATAACTTTCCTCTTTATCTAGTCAAATACTCAGCAAATGGCATGTTAAACTTTTGCTTTGTGATTTGTAGGTCCCTTAGAGACACCTTTATTGATGCATTCAGACCATACTGCTTAATAAATATGGCACATAATTCTTTCCAATCACTCTGAACATATGGTTCCAAAGTATAGTACCAATGGATTGGACCACCCTCTAAAGACAAGGGGAATTGCTTAATAATTTGAGGCTTAGTCAATTTCATTGCCTGCATATAAGACACGTACTGCTTTAAGTGCAAGTGTGGGTCTTCAGTTCCAAAATATTTCTTTATGTCTGGGAACTTAAACTTTCTAGGTAAAGGGTCCTTAGCTTTATCTAAATCAAAGCTAGTGTAATCCATCGGGGCATCGATCCCTTTCTCTTTCATCGTCATTTTCATTTGAGCCATAGTCTTGGTGATGTCTTTGGCCCAATCCAGCTTCTCTACATTTTTTGTATCATTCACCCTCTGTCCGATCATAAGTTCCGCTAGTAAAGTTTCTTGGTCATCTTCTATTTCTCACATCCCCTGATTTTCTGTATCAAGATTAAATGGTGGTGGTGGAGGCGCTGGTAGTTTCTCTCTGATTGAATTCATCATCTCTCACATGATTGCTCTAGTCTGTTCTGCCATTTTTTCCTTAAACTGTTTAGGATCAAAACTCAGTGATGCTGTTTCTTTAGACATTCTAACTAAACAGCCGATATTGGAGTGTGTCCAAGCGGGTAATTGATTTGGATTTATATCTGCAACCACCACAGGTTAGAGGCATGCATGACGTGGATGCATGATATACAGGTTCACTTTAAAATTTAAAGAAAGAAATAAGCATATATTTCATTTACATGTAACATATAACAAGACAAAGCTCTTCAAGCAGTATCTCCACCCTTATTTCTCCCACACGTGCGTTCAATGACAAATTCCTTTTCCTAAGATTATTGGTCGGGTTTCGATTATCAACAGGGGACATCAAAATCGACATATGCAAAAGAACTCTCAAGACGAGGCGAACAAGTAGCAATTCCTTTGAATAAAACCAAAGTCCATTTCAATGGGCCATAGTGGGCATAAAAGGCCCAACTTTGGCATAGTCTATTTATAAATGGGCTCGATCTTTATTACAAGCATTACTAAATGGCATAAATCACACATATTTAGAAAAATCTTAGTGGAAGTTACTAGGTCATTACATGAGTTGAGTCAAGGGTAAAAAGCTTTGGCTCCCACAACTATATACTCCCGTCACGTCTCCCCACTCAAGGGTCCATGCGACGTGGATAAGTACATGCTATAAGTGACAATAATCGAATACTCCACCACCAGGTTTGAGTGAAATGCAGGTAGTGAGGCAAAGACTATTGTTGGGTTATTTAGGACTCTTGTGCACATTGTGTGGAAATGTGTAGTGAATGTAATTAAATGCAAAGGAAATGAAGAAATAATCAAAGATGATAAATTACAAAACACTAGAATCAGTTTCTCTATCCTTAGTGGAGTGCCACTGTAGGCGGCAGGATCAATTGCGCGCCCAAGTGTTTGGCAACCATGGCACTGTGCAAGCTTAGGGCCTGCTAGGAAATATAAAATGGGTTTGGGGCCCAAAATAGAGATGGAGTCGCCACCCAAATGAAAGCCGAGACACACTATACAGTAACTGGATTCCATGGAGGTTCCCAGAAGCTGTCATAAGAGATAAGGTTCGGAAACTGGGTATGGGCTTTTGAATACCCACCCAACCTTGCGGTTGGCCTCCGTTTGTGTTTTTTATTTTATTATCTTTGATTATTTCCTTATTATTGTTTAATTGCAATCATTTTTAGTTTCGCATTTTACCAAATTTGCACATTATTCCCGTTTCATGTTTATTACCTCAACATTCAAGGCAAATAATAATGAATTTACAATCATACATTCAAAACAAATGGGGAAAGGATTAGGGATTACAACACTTTATACAATTACAACGATAATGAATTCAAATAAAACCTCCTAAGAACTAATTAACTCACTAATTATTTAGTGAGTGGAAATCACAAAGGGACCTACATCAAACACAAGTTAGTTTTATCTTAAAATAAACAGTTTTTGTACAAAAGGAAATAAATAAATTTACATAAAATAAGTACAAGTACTCATTTATACATGGTTTA
>CATIWM010247322.1:0-21334 GCA_949671775.1 Mallotus repandus
TTTTAATAGTTATTTAGTATTATTTTTTAACTAAAATACTATTATACATATTTTAATACTACTCAAATTCTAAAATTATGTATATATTATATATTTTACTACCTTAAATCACTCAAAATATTTTTTCTAAACCATTAAAAAATTAAAAAAATTATAGTAATTACTTAATATTATTTTTTAACTAAAACACTATTATACATACTTCAATATTAATTTAATAATTTTTTATTTAAAAAAACTAATTTAATAATTCTAAAAACAAATCTTATTATAACTAAAAAATTATGGCAACAAAAATTTTAAAAAATAAAATTAATTTAATTTAATTTAATTTTAATTTATTAAGTTATTATTCCATTCAAATTATTTATATCATTTTATTTCATAATTCGCGCATGGTGCAGATTCATGACTAGTTAATATTATATATATTATATATATATATCACTTTTACATCTAGTCACTGAAAACTGAATTTATGATTTATGAACTTAATTTTTGTTATTTTCATTTTGTCATAAATCTTTCATGCAGTTCACGTAACTTTAGTTAGTTTTCCATCATTCAACTGACTCTATTATGTATCATGAACAACTCTTTTAAACTTTCCTTCAATGCTCACTTGAATCTATTTTTATTTATACATTTTTTGAATTTTATTAAGGAGGTTAAACAATCTAAGTAATCATGAATATCTTTTTTTTTTTTTCAATTTAACACAAATTAATTTCATAAATAGATTGTAATAGAATTCAAATGTTATACTTCAAAATGTTGCCGAAAAAATGTTAGGTTGTGAAAAAATGTTAGCAAGAGTATAGTCTAATATATAGAGCTATTTCTTTACATGGGCTGATGCTCATTCAAAGGAGTTCAAATTTTACAATCTTTGATTTATAAAATTAATTTACGTTTGATTTGAAAATAGAAAATTTATTTTTCAGGTAATTTGATATTTAAGTTGTTTGATATTTTATTAATTAAAAAATATATAATAATAAATGGTTTTTTTAACTTATCATTAGAATAAATATATATAATGATAAGTTGAGTGCTGATTTTCATGTTATTTTTCTTATGGAAGTTTGTTGTTATAGAATTTTCCAAACTAGCTATTAATTAAACCATCAGTTCAATAATAACTTAATACATAATGCGAGTCAGAATCATAGTTGGACAAATGCATATAATTAAAAGAAGATTTGATCAACGTCAGATATGTAACTATTTATTATCTTCTAATATTTGTGATTGGACCGGCACTGTATTGTTTATCAATGCAATAACAAGTTCTGAAATTAGGTTATGCTCTTGTGTGTGTATATATATATATATCGATTGGATCAAACCTAATTGAGCCCAGTTGTTAATTAATTCATTAAATTAAATACCAATGACTACTTAGGTATCTAACAAGGTAACTTCTAGGACTAGGAGGTCTAATGATCATTTTCCTTTTTTTTTTTTTCTGAGGTATTATAGGTAGGTACAATTATAAGCCAAGTTTCATAAATCTTACGATCAAATTCATCTGATTTGGTCAAATATATATCTTAATTAAACAACTTTATACTAACTTTACAGTCTAATCTGAACTTGCTTTATTTATGATATATATTATATATTGTATTAGCTTTATATCTTTGTCATGTTAATATTAAGCCTAACTCTTTACATGGCCCCAACATAACCGAAAAAGAAAGGTAAAAGAAAACAAAGTATATATGGAGTCTAGTTTGAGTGGGCCTGAAATTGATAGAACTCATCATGATGAGAAGGCTGTTTTTTTAATTTTTTTTTTTAATAACAAACATATCATTGAACCAAACTAAACTGGAGGATTACAATTAATATCTACTTGGATAAACTTGAACAGCTGAGGATGAACATGAAAGACATTGTCTAACATTACCAGGCTAAGGTCGTTTTTGGTTGCAACTCCATATACAAATCTAGGAGTGGAAACTATCTGCATTCTTTACCTTCTTTGCATTTGTAGCCATATCCCCTAAAAATTGCAATGGTTCCCAAAGGATTGACTCAACAAGGTTGTTTGAGAGCTGGAAAGCTCTTAGAATGTCCGATTCAATTATAAAAAGCTAAGAAGGACAAGCTTTAGTGAAGCGCAAGGCTTCTTTAATTGCTATTGCCCCTACTTGTATAATGAAATGAATACGAAATTTTTTTAATGCCAAATGGATGATTCTGCCTTTATAATCTCTGCAGATGAAAGCTGACTGACTTCTTAATGAATCATGACAAAATGATGCATTGCAGTGCATAAGCTGGAGAGTTGTATTCTTTTAGTTTGCCAAGGTTCTAATGACCTAAAAGGGATCTTGATACCACGTCTGTTGTAATAATAAACAAGTATAGAGATAACGGGTCTCCTTGCCTAAGCCCTTGCTTAGAAGAAAAATAGTTTGTGCATTTACAATTTATAGCCATAGAATATTGAACAAAAACTACACATTCCATTACCAAGTCTACCCACTATCTGTGGAAGCCTAATCTAATTAGCATAACCTGTTAGAAATCCTAATGAAATTTGTTAAAAGCTTTTGCAAGGTCAAGCTTCAAAGAAAAATAGCCCTTTCTACCTTTAAATTTATTTTTTAGAGCATGCATCAATTCATGGTTTATTATGATGTTTCTTGAATACTTACGCCTTTGACAAATGTAGTTTGGTTTAATAAGATAATTTTTGGCAACCAAAGCTTAAGTCTGTTCGCCATCACCTTGGAGATTACTTTATTAATGTAATTGTAGCAATTAATGGGTCTAAAATCATCAAAGGATTGGGAGTGTTTAGCTTTTGAAATTAGGGCTGTCGTGGTAAGATTAATTTTTGGAGGTATTTTCCTTATTATAAAAAATTGTAACACAATTTGAGCTATATCATCTTTAATAATTTGCCAATGCTTTTGGTAGAAAGTTCTTAGGAACCCACCTAGTCCTTGAGACTTCAGCTTCCTCATGAAAAAATGATTTCCTGTATCTCGTCAATCTGGATTCATTTCTTTAAGTACCAATTGGGGAGGCATTTGGAGAGCTTTTTCGACATTTTGTATGTCTTTTCTACCATATAAATTTTTAAAATAATTTGTGTCGCTATTCCCATCTAATCTTCTTTTGATATCCAAATTCTATCCACTTTTTTTTTTTTATCTTTTTTATTTGATTTTTTGTCATCTCTACACAATTGTTAAGTGGAAGAACTTGGCGTTTTTATCCCCTTCTTGTAGCCATTGTATGTGTGCTCATTGTTGCGCCAATTAATTTTCTCTTGAATAAGAAGTTTTAATTTTCCCTAATTTTCTGTTCCTAATTTTGCTTAAATTCATTAAAATCCCCAATCATCAGGGTATCCAGTCTGGCCTTTAGTTCTTGAATCTACTATTCATTTTCCCCTTTTACATTTGCCTAGTTTTTTAGTTTTACTCATAGGTTTTGTTGTTTTTACTCAAAAGATAAAAGATTTGCAACCTCCATATTATTTCCATTAATTCTTTCCATTTAGGATCTTAATCACACTTAGCTTCATATCTAAATTCTCTATTCTTGAAACTTCATATCTAAATTCTTTGTTCTTGAAACATACTCTTGAGTTCATTATCACTGCAAGTGGCCCATGATAAAATCCAAGAAAAGATTCATGGATCACCAGGGCATAATCAAAATTCAATCTCCATTCAACATTCCCTAAGGCTTTGTCAAGACTAGCTTGGTTTTTTTTCACCAGGTTGTTTATTATGCCATGTAAACAACTCACTTTTGCATCCCAGATTCACTAAGTGATAGTATTCTACAAGCTCTTGGAAGGATTTTTCTGGCTCAAAGTTAGGTTATTGCCTCCCTTCTTTTCATGTATATGTAGGCATGAGTTGAAATCACCAATTAGTAGTAAAGGGATATTAGATTTGAGATCTGGTTTCCTTATGTAACTCCAAACTTCATGCCTAAGTTCTTTCTTTGGGTTCCCATACACACCAATAAAATGCAAAATCCTTCATGTGTGGTCAAGCCATCAATGTAATGCCTTGACATGTTTAGGATTTAAACTCCCCATTCATCATTCCATCAGACCCCTAAGCCACCCAAATTACCTGATGGATCTATATATTTTCCTTGACTTAAACCAAATTGAGATCTCATGGCTTCCATGTAAGTTCTTTATTGTTTCGTTTCTATAAAAAAGACAGTGTGAGGTTTGTTTTTGTTTATTAATTTTTGAAGTGCCTTAACTGTGAGTCAATTACCCAAGCCTTGGTAGTTCTATGACAGAATACTCATATCTAAGACTGAGGTAAAAAAACTAAGTTCTACCCTTAAGATGAAGCATGAGAGAGAACACACTAATATATTTTTATTAATTTAAAAAGCTTAGTCTTTTTCATTGAAATAGCAATTGAGAGAAATAATAAGCTTTGTCACTTACATGATGCTCAATTTATTTTCTTATAAACAAAGAGATCCAACTACCACATAGTATTGGGGGAGGAGGTACATAATTCAAGGGGCATAGGGACTCAAAACCGAGTCCCTTATATATATATATATAGGGAAAAGTACAAAAAACCACCATTTGATTTCACAATTTTGCACTTTTAAGTGTGTGTTTCAATTTTTGACAATTTAGGTCCTGTGTTTGTCGCCATTTGACAATTTCTAGTATATGAAGCTAACACCATTAAATGAGTCCAACGAGGTGAAATACATATATAAAACAGGACCCAAATTGTCATAAAAGTGAAATACATACTTAAAATTGCAAAATATTATAACCACAGGGTGTGTTTCCATACTTTCACCTTAATTGTTTTTAGTTATGTCATACAATATGTCAAACTCATTTAACGACGTTAGCTTCATATACTAAAAATTGTCAAACAGTGACAAACACATGACCCAATTTGTCAAAAAATGAAACATATACTTAAAAGTGCAAAACCGTGAAACCATAGGGTGGTTTTTCGTACTTTTCCCATATAGGTACCTATATATATATATACAGAAGGGTAGTTGTTAAGGTTGTGCACTTTTTTACCAAACCAGCCAAATCGAATAAAAATAGTGCAATTGGTTCACTCATCCAAAACTAAGAAAGGTAAGTTCAGTTAGGAGATGAGGTAATTTTGGTTTATGGAAGAACGATTCAGTGTGCGCTTTTAGAAACTAAACCATATGAACTTTTGAAATACCATATGTATGTGTGTGTATGTGTGCATATATATAATCATATAAAACCACTAAATTGAAACCTAATTTTCATCTGCTACTCCCCCTTCTATACTCTTCTCTTCTCTTCTCTTCCATTCTAACACTACTCTCCTCTCTCTTAAAAAACCTAATTCTAAAGTCTCTCTATTCTCTAATAGTTTGATTCTCTCAGTCTCTTCTTCTCTGCATTCTTTCACTCCACATTTTGATTCTCAGCCTTTTAAAGGCTTTGATGTCAAACGAGTTTAAAGTTTTAGTCAAGTCTTGGTTTATTTTTAGGGTGTAATTCATAAATCTCTACAGATTTTCATAGTTTATGACCTTGAATGATAGAGATATTAGTGGATCATAATACTAAAACACCATTTCATTGATTTTTTAGTTGTTGTTATTATTAATGTGTATTAATTAATACTTCACACTAAACGTAGGAAATCAACGTGCAAGTTATATGGTAATTATATTATGACCTCTGTTTATCATGTGAATAATAACTTTCTTTATTTTTCTCTTATTATTTGAATTCTAAACTATCTGGTGAATATTTTATTTTTGTTTTGTGGTGAATTTGGGTCTGAATCTATGGATCTGAAGGTGGAAGCCATTGATAATGATAAAATCAACATGCAAAGCTTCTGATTCATTTGCATGTAATCTGGTAAATATCTTGATCTCATATTAATGATTTTATTATTTTATAATATGTTGGATTTTGATATTATGATCTCTCTTCTTTTGTATTTTGTTGCTATTGGTCCTGAACGGTGAATGGAATCTCTAGAATGATCTCATATCGAGATCTAAAAGTTGAAATTTTTAAGCATAACAAAATAAGGTGGAAGCTTTTTTAGTAGCATAACTTAAATTTACCGCTTTTTAAGCAAAACTTATGTCTATCACTCAAGTTTAGAGGAGATTTAAATAAATCTTTGTAAAGGTATTATTATTATTTTGTATTTTTCTTGACTAAGTTTTGAATTCTTAGTACAATCAATTGATAAATAGTTTGTTAACTTGTCTTAGATTTTTTTTATAGCTGGACACTGGTGCTGGTTTTGGCTGTGGTAGTAATAATACTATTATTACTGCCACTGGTGACTCCCAGTAGTCAATGGTGAAAACTAAAAAGTATTCTAATATTACTACAAAAAAGGATACTGAGTCTTGTTCTAAGGCATAGGAGCATTTTGAGAAGATTTAGGATGAGACTAGTACAATGGTATAAGCTAAGTATATTTATTATTCTAAATTATTTAACAGTCACTCCAAAAAGCATGGTACCTCATCCATTAGAAATCATATGTTAAGCTATTTGTAAAACTCTCACCTAAAAGAAAGCAAATAAAAACTCTAAACTTTTCAACCTTCTATAGATGTTTTTGAGTCTGAAAATGTGGGTGTGATTGGTACTTGGAAATTTGATTAGGAGTAAATTAGGAATGCACTTACACAAATAATTATTATTGATGAATTACCTTTCAAGTTTATGGAAGGTGATGGTTTTAACAAGTTCAAGACAATTGCTTATCCTAGGTTTAAAATCTTATCAAGATGGACAATCTGTAGGGATTGCTACACACATTTTCTTAATGAGAGGTTTAATGAAATAGTTTTTTAAAGATTATTGTCAAAGAGTTAGTCTCACAACTGACTCTTAGACTTACATTTAGAGAATAAACTGTATGTGCATAGCTGCACATTTTTATTGATAATAAGTGGAAGCTTTAAAAGAAAATAATTTCTTTTGTCCTTGTAACATCTCATATAGGGAATACATTGCTAAGGCATTAGAGACCTTATTAATAGAGTGAGGGCTCAAGAATGTTTTTTTCTATTATACTTGTCAATACTTCTCCAAATAACACGACTGTGAGTTTTTTATAAAAAGAAACTTCTAAGTTAGAGGACCAGTTCAATTAGATATAAGTATGTTCACATGTGATGTATTGCACATATTCTAAACTTTATTGTTAATGAGTGGCTTAAGGAGTCTAGCATAGGCAATAAGATATATTAGAAATTCACCCTCTAGGTTGTCTAAATTTAAAGAATTCTCTAATTTACTTTTCATTAAGTCTAAAGCTACATTGAGTCTTGATGTTTCAACCACATGGAACTATACTTATTTGATGCTCTAAATTGCTTATTTGTAGAAGAAGCATTTGAAAAGTATGATGAATGTGAATCAACATTTAGAGCTGATCTTAGTGATGAAGTGTCTGATTGTCTTGATTGGATATGTGTTCAACAATTTATTGAATTTTTTATTTTTTTAAAAATTACCTTAAGGATAGCTAGATCTCTATATGTTACTATCAACACTTTTTTTCTAAAAATATATGATATATTCTATGTTTTAAATGACTGAATGAACTTTTCTAATGCTTATAAAAGGGCAATGATTTTGTCAATGAAAAGTAAATTTGATAAGTATTGGGGTGATCCAGAGAAAATGAACCTTTTAATCTTTATTACTAATGCTCTAGATCTTAAAGACAACCTATAATTTATGAAATTTTCTTAGGCACAAATAGGTGGGAGCTTATTTCTACTATTAAATTTGCTTTTATATGAATTGTTTGATGATTGTGTTGCACTCTATACATCTGTTGCTGCTATTGAGTCTGCTAGTCAAACTAGCAGTTTATCTACCATTAGTGAGTCTTTAGTTGCTACCTCTAGTACAACAAAGATGCATGTGTTAGAAGCTAAATTTAAGAAGCAAAAAATGGACTTTAGATTAAGAGGACGTAGGCATTCTGAATTAGATATGTATTTAAGTGAGTTAATTTTGGAGGAAGAGTGAACTATTAATTTGCTGAAGTCTTGGAAGCTAGGTAGAAAGGTTCCTAATTCTTTTCAGAATTGGCTTGTGATGTTTTAGTTGTATCAATCTCCATAGTAGCTTCAAAATCTGCTTTTAGGCTTAAACCATTTTTTTGGTCCCTCAACTTTTTAACTTTATTTCAATAGGTCCTATTCTTTTATTGCTTACAATTGGGTTCTCAAACTTCAATTTTGTTAAGCATTATATCCTTATTGCAATGTTTGTTAAACGCGAGCAAAACTCACCAATTGAATGCATCTGTTTATTAGATATCACTGGAAAGAGAGAGGCCACGTGAACAAGTAAAAATGACATCGTAATAAAAAAAAACCCTAAAATCAAAACAAGTCAATTTGAGCTGAAGGACATTAAATCTCTTCACTCCACTTCTATGCAGCTAAAGGACATTACTTCAATTGAGTTCTTCAGCTCGATAAACACTTACACAGTAAAAAAAGGACAATGAAAGCTCGTTAAGCTCAGTTTGTTAGGTTAGAAACATGCAGGAAAAGAAAATCTCATCTTTTTCTACTTTTATATGTTGAGGGTTGAATCATGGGGTCTGTTACTTGGAAGCTTCGACTTAACTTATTATAAAGGGATAGTGTGGTCATTTTTTGATATTGAAAAGTTTGAATCTCTACTCGTTTTGGAAAAAAAGCGTTGTGTGTGGTCATTGTGGAACTATCTATAGTGAAGCAACAATTGCTGCTTTGTGGACCAAAAACAACAAAGTAAAGGTTAGTATCATATGAAAAGTGTCTATTGTTAACATAATTTATGAATATTTTTGTTTGTATGTCTATGGTCCCAAAATATTTTATTGTGTAAACAGTTTAGGGTTTCAAAAAATTAGGGCTTTTGAAAATTATTTACTATTTTTGTTGTTATTGGTTAATTTTTTTGCAATTAAAGTTATGCTATTAAGTTTTATTATGCATTTTTGTCTTATTTATACTGCTAAATTATTTTTTTTATTGCAAAATGTCAGATAACTACATTACTCTCATTATACATTATGGGGGTAGACCTAGATAAATTATCATACCCTGAGATTATGAGTTATGTGAAGGATCTAGGGTATCAAGTCATAGGTGGGTTGTATCTGAAAGCCAATGTTAGAGGTATTTAGTCTTAGTCCATAATGATAGTAGCCTTTTATAAGTTGCCAGTAGCTTAAAAGATAGGGATTGCTTCGAGTTGTATGTTGACCACAACTATAATACTCATAGAAAACCTGAAAATGTTGCACAATCCTAACCATTTGTACATGTACAATCCAATGTTACTTCATTGCATGAAGTTCCAGTTATTGATTCTGTAGAAACAGATGATGATAGTGAGCTTAGTGATGATAATGACATAGATGATGGTGTGCCTTAGCAAACATTTGATAATATTATTGTGGATGTTAGTATTATGAAGAATGATGAAGATGATGAATTACAACAGTCAAGGAAGAAAGTTAAAGTGCTAGTAGGGCATCTAGGGGAGAAAGGGCAAAGAAGAACCACAAGGGAGTAGTGCATATGCAGAGGGAACATGTGATAGGGATAGGGTTGGTGAGAATGAAGCAGGTGATATTCTTAGTGATGAAGAAGATGGGGTGGGAGATGATGATGTATATAATAGTGGGGAGGATGATAACTATAGGATGGGTAGTGTATATTATAACAGTGATGAACTAGGGAGTTACTATAGTGAAATGAATGAAGAATGTGGGGATGATGCAGTTAGAAAGCCTACCAACAGAATTAAGTTTGATCCTTACTCATCTACTCCCCCCCTTTTTTTTGCCTAGGAATGATATTTAAAAATCTTGAGGAGTGTAGGTATGTTGTTGCAAAAAATGCAATAGTAAAAGGGTTAAAGATTTATTTGGTAAAATGACAAGGAGAGAATAACGACACAATGTATGGATGGATGTCCATTAGTGTTCCTTGCCTTAAAAGAGCACAATGATGATACTTAATGTATCAAAACATATATTCCACAACATAAGTATTGGAGAGTCAATAAAAATCCAATGGCAACTAACAAGGTCTTGGCCAAACATCTTAGGCAAAGGTTGGTTAGCCAACCTTTCTTGATGTTAAAAGACTTGGCTAATTTGTGTAAGCTTCAATTGAAGTTAAAGGTCAGTCAGACCTTCTGTAAGAACATTAAGAGGAGAATAATTAGTGATCTTATGAGTGATTATAAGGAGGATTTTAGTAGGTTGCATAAATATGTTAAAGTTATTAAGGAGAGCAATCCTGGCAGCACATGTGTTGTTAAGGCAAAGAATGAGGAAATTAGTGAATAAATTACTTTCAGAGGTTTTATGTCTGTTTTGAAGCTTATAAAAAAGGGTGGGTAGTTGATTATAGGAAAATAATTAGGGTAGATAGTTATTTTTTAAAAGGGTTATGCAAAGGTCAGTTATTATATGCAATTGCTAGGGACGAGAACAATTAGATGTTCTCAATAGCATGGGGTGTAGTGTGACTGGAAAATAAAAAAAAAATTAGGTTGTTTTCATCGATGCTTGAAGCATGATCTACCTTTTGTAGATGGTGATGGCTACATAATAATATCTGACATACAAAATGTAAACTACAATAATTATCTTATTATTTATCTATTTATTTGTTTAAAAAATAATAAATCAACTATTAATCAATTAATTTCATATCTACCAGGGCTTAGAGAGTGCAATGAAAGAAGAATTGCCTTAAGTTGACCATAAGAGGTGTGCCAGACACATGTATGCTGCTTGGGCTAAGAAGTGGAAGGAAGAAGAAAGGAAAATAGCATTTTGGACAAGTGCTAAGTCCACTTTTTCAAAACAATTGAAGCAGAATTTGAAAGCATTGGAGAGCGTAGGAGATGGAATTGTTTAGGATATGTTAGATTATAATGTTAAGCCATTTTGCAAAGCTTTTTTTAATACAAGATCAAAGTGTGATGTGGTGGATAATAACACGTCTGAGACTTTTAATGGTTGCATACTGAATGCAAGGTATAAACCAATAATAAGCATGTTAGAGGAAATCAAATTAAATGTTATGTAAAGATTGAGGGTAAAAAGATGGTTTGGTGAGACTTGGATATCTGATACAGCACAAAGAGCACAATAGAAGCTTGATAAGAATAAAGAAAAGTCTTATAACTGGTTTATAGAATGGATGACGGGTATGAAGTGACAAATGCATATGATTCAGTTGATACATACATTATGGACACTATAAAATATAGTTGCACATATAGAAAGTGGAACATTAGTGGAATACCTTGTCAGCATGCCATATGTGCTATATATAGTGCACATGAAGAACTTGAGAAGTTTGTTGATGATTGGTACAAAGAAGACAAGTGTGTGCAACCATACAGTCACATGCTTAAACCTATGAAAGGAAAATATTTATGACCTGAGACTGGACTTGAAGAAATACACCCTCCACCATACAGAAAAATGCTAGGTCAACCAAAAATAGTAGGAAGAAGAGATTCGAATGAACCAAGGAAAGTTGCAAAACTCTCACATAAAGGCAAAATTATGACTTGTAGATTGTGCAAATTTGCTGGACATAATATTAGAGGTTGTCTAGTCCGGACAGATAAGGTATTCTTTAATTCTTATTTCATTTTTATTTAAATTTTTTATTAATATGAAATATGTTAAAGAGCCTAACTTCATGTAACTTTGAGCTGGTTTCAAGATTATACTCCCTAACCAATGATGAAAAGGAAAAAATCTAAAAGTTAATCAGGAAGTAACAATAAATCAGCATCTATAGAGATTCTCAAAGAGTTTATCAAAGAGACTACCATGAATAGAAAAGATAAAGGCAAGACTTTTCCCTCTTCAAGTAGCCAACTTAAGTTAAATCTCGTAAATCAAGTTAAATTAAATGATTGTCCCCCCACTGCAATGAGTCAGTTGTTGTCAGTCAACACATGGTTGACATCACTTCATTTGTTTCAAGCAATACACAATAGTGGAGAGAATTGGCAGCATAAAAGGTTTGATTGTTAAATGATTTTACAGACATGGTAAGGAAAGGGATAAGCATCAGAGAAGGCTATGTTGTGAATGAAAGGGTTAATAACAAACAAGTTACAACTGGAAAACAAAAATAACTAGCTAATGTTGATAGAGGAAAATACAAGGCAGCTGTGCTAGATGGCCCCAAAGAGAAATCAACACCTTATGTCAAGTTCAGATCTAAGAATGTTGGGATGAAATGCTATGCCAATTTGACAACTGGTAAAGCTACTTTGAATGTAAGTTTCCTAAATTATTCATATTATTTATAGTTGTTAGTTTGGTGGCAATGGTTGATAATATTTGGTGTAACTTGTGTGTAGCCTAGCACAAAAAATGTATGGCCTCTCTTTGGTGGAACATCTACCAGAAAACCAGCTGCTAAGGCAAAGAAGCCATCTGGTGAAGCTTGCAAGCCCTTAAATGCCCAAGACAAAGAACGGTTGGGTTTCGGACCTAGAGGTTTAAAATGGCAA
Source organism: Mallotus repandus (assembly GCA_949671775.1). Taxonomy (NCBI): domain Eukaryota; kingdom Viridiplantae; phylum Streptophyta; class Magnoliopsida; order Malpighiales; family Euphorbiaceae; genus Mallotus; species Mallotus repandus. The sequence goes on from CATIWM010247322.1 coordinate 12,551, forward strand.
GGGAAAAAAGCAATAACAACAAGACAACTTCAAGCAAAAAAGTTTTAGTTCAAGGAAAGCAAGACATTATGTGGTTCATGTTCAAAATGCCTTTGGTTTTAAATGGTATGATTTGTAATGTATTCATGATAATTTTGGATTTGGGCAAATATTTGCCTTGGCTATTGTTAACAGCTTCATTTAGGAACATAAGGCATGTCCTTATGTTGTTATTTTGTTAACAACTACCTTTAGGATTATATATTTGTTATTTTGTTAATTATCTATTAATTATCTATGTTGTTATTTTGTTAAATATCTGTTAATTGAAAAATGATTACTCTAACTTGTTAATCATCATAGTAAGCAAGATACTGAAGAGTACCTTGCATAAAATACACATAGTTTTGTTTCATAATTAGGCACTTATAGTGCAACACACATAGCACATAAGGAAACGTCCTAAATTTTACAACATTAACTAGAGCTTCTTAAACAGTACACCTAACATTAAGGTAATTGCAACAAATACTCTGATAAGTAGTGTGTCCTTACTCCTTCTGGCATCCACACGCACTCATTTTGTTGCCTTCATTTGCCCTTTTAGAATGTAAAATTCATGCTCACCACTCTTTAAATCCTCCATTAGTGTAGTAATCTTTTTTTCTATTGCCTTCAAATTCTCTTTCACTCCTTTATTTTCTGTAGTTAAATCATCCAATTTTTGCTTCAATTCAATGTTTTCCTTGAGTGTGATCTCTGTTGCTCTCAAAACTCATAAGCGTATGAGTTGTGATTGTAGCATATAAGATATTATTCCCACGAAGACTGTGTATTGACTACTAATTATTTTTACCTATAACTAAGCTAGCAAACCGAATAAAAGAATTTGAGTAATTATAAAATTTAAATAACAACTAAATAAACTAAACTGAAATTAGATATTTAATGCTTAGAATCTAGGTTTAGTTTCACTATTCCATTCTAATCTTGAACACGTTATAAAATAAATAAACTTTTGAATTCAGTTAAGGGTAAATGCTCTAAATTACCTAAAGACTCTCAAGTTTAATTAAGCATGCAAGGATTAAAATCTAACCTACTCTTGTGATTAATAAGTTAATCCTAGCTCATTAAGACTTTTAGCAATTAATTTGTCACCGTGATTAAATTGTCGTGACTCCCCGAAGAGCCCGCCTACTCTCATGGTCGAGTGATCAAAGTTCTAAGTGTTCTTAAGCTAATAAATTCCCCTAACTCTCGTTGGTGAATTTATCCATAAACAAGCAATCAAACAGGCCTGGAATGATAATTAGACAATATTGCAACACAAAGAATTAACTGAAATTCAAATCAAATGAAGTACTTGTGTTCAATTCATATAATGGAATAGCTACTCCTAACCAAGATTCTAAAAGAAAATTAGCCGCGCATGGCTATGGAGAAATCCATAAACAAAATATAAAGAAAAAAATTGAAAGATGAAAAATTAAGTGATTTAACAATTGTCGAATCTTTCGGCCGTCTCTGTATCTTCCTCTGCGTCTCTCCTCTTCTCTGTCTCTTCAAAAGGCATTTTAATTTTCTTTATATAGAACTAAGGTTAGGAAGAGTCCTCTTTAGTCTTAAATCTTCTTAATTTGCAAAATAGGAGACTTCCTAATTATCACACGGCTTCCTATTCATCAAAATATAATTTGGTTCTGCATGGCTCAAACATGGCTTGCAATTGGCTTGAAGCTTTTGGAAGTTTTGACAATTTAACTTTAAATTCTTCATTTTCTCCTTAATTTGCGGGTCCACCTACAAAAGAGAAATATTAATTAAAAACTCAATATATCTTCTTAAATAGACAAATAATAATAAAAATCCTAATCAAATACTATTACTAAACAAACTCCTAATTATACCCAAAAACTATTTAAATTAAATTATTTTCTATTTAAAATTTATTAAAATTCAACTCTAAGACACGTAAATAATACGCACATCAAATTCCCCCACACTGGCCCTTTGCTTGTCCTCAAGCAAAAACTAACTTTGAAAACAGTAAACTCAAATCATAACCTAAGTTATTCAGCTTCTAAGACATGAAACTTGATAACACTGAGACTGAAACATATTTACTAAAGAAGATAGTTAGACAAAAATACACTATGTATGAATAATTTACTAATCATAACCCAAACACCCAACCTTTTGAAATCAGGTGAACACAAAACCAGAGAAGGGAAACATAAAGATTCTCAATTGTTTTTGTTATTTAGTGAATGTGTTTTACGCTCCATTTCACTTTATTATTATTTTTTTCCTCTTCTCAATTCAAATATTTCTACTCAAAGTAATCCCCCACCGTTGCTGTATTACTAAGCATGGACACCGTTGAGTATTTCCTTCGAATACTCATACCCTAATTAGGGCATTGGAGTAGATTCAGAGCGCATAAGATTTTAATTTAAATACAGCTTTTACTTTAAGAATGAGAGAGTTTTTTTAACTGAAATTTAAATATGCAACCCTTCCTAAAATCATGCACAATTTCAATCTCCAGGTTCAGGCTTAGGTCATAAAAACTAAATTCTCCATACATAAAGATTATGTGCAGCTATCTTAATTAATAAACCATTCGATAGTTCAGTAATTAATCAAGAAACAAGCTTATACACTAATATAATCCCAAGTGTGATAGAGTATATAAAAATTTAAACAAAAATTTTCTTCAGGACAATCAAATTAACAGTGTGAGGAAACAAGTTGAAAAGTAATAAATCCTAAATAATTTTTTTTATCCATCTTTGACATCTTCTAAGTTAAAGCTTGCATCTACTTAGACTCAAGTTCCTGAACCAGCTCAAGTGATTCCCGTTTTGCTTTCTCAATGATGTAGTCTTCCACATCCTCAGATTTCATCTCCACAACAAGTTCATTTCTAGCAGTATTTGGTAGGCCCCCAGCATTGTCATTGTTAGCATACGGATCTTCCTCAACTAGTAGGTTAGCAGCAGGAACAAGTACAGTTGCAAGTGGAATAGTAGGTGGTGGTGCTAATACAGCTAAGGCTTGTCTCAGTTCATCTTGCATCATGGCTCTCATGTCATCCATCAATGCTTTTTTGATGCCTTCCAAAGTCCAATTTCCTATTTGTTCTGGTTCTATTTCTTCTGCTTGACTAGTTGGAGTTTGTGCAGCTTCTAGGTAGAGCAGGTGGATAGGACTTTTGTCTAAACTTTTAAGAATCTCATTGGTTATGGATTGTGGACTCAAATCAGTTCTCACTAATCTACCACCTTTCCGCTCCCAAACACAGGAAGACCCAAATGAATCTATGATGGCTGCAGAATAAAGTGTTATTATGATGCATGAACTATATGTATGCATGTATGCATGATGCATGTGCTATGCAACAAGTAGCAAGTAATAAATCAAGTCGACTAGCAAGTCAAATGTACAACATACATCCTTCCAACCTTATTTTTCCTGCACACATATTCAATGGTGAGTTTTTTATCCTAGAATTTTTGGTCTTGGCCTTAATATCAATAGGAGATATCAAGAACCAACCCGCATGCCAAATCTCTCAAAGTAGTAAAAGCATAGAAACAATATTTCTAGGTATAAAAGCTTAGCTCAATCCTTATTAGCGTAGATGGGCTTTTTAAAGTATGGGCTTGGACTTTTATTAATAGAAATACCTCATGGCAACATACACAAGCAAGTTGGATAAATCCTAGGGGAAGTTACTAGGCCACCACATGAGCTGAGTCCTGTGAAAAGGTAAAGATTCCCTCAGCAAGATGCCCTCTTTTAAGACTTCAGTTACATGCCAAGGTTAGAGGGGCCCACATCCTCTGCAAACTGGAGAGAAGACTAACCCCCTTTTAAGACTTAGGTCACATACTCTGGTAAGATGAGCTAGGTAATCTCTCTTGAACTGAGTTAAGGCTAAGAGTGATGGTTAGCCAATTTACAATCCTAGGAAGCTAGTGGAATCAAGGGACTATAAACCAACGAAATAGGGACATGCAAAAATGAATGCAAGAATAAAATAATAATTACTAAAATAATTCTAAAGAACACAAGTAGAATCAGTATCTCTTATCCCAACAGAGTCACCATTGTACACTGCGGGGTTTAGCGAGCGTCCAAGTATATTACAATCGCGACACTATTTGAGCTTAGGGTTCTAGGAAACACACTACTATATCACAAAGACATAGTGTGGAGATGAGAAGTCGCCACCTAGGGAAATAACTGGACAAATCAAAGGTGGTGGTAACTCGATTCTCTAAAAGAGAGTTATCACCATAACCAGGAAATTCTGGGAACGGAATACCAACTTCTTTTAGTCTCGTGTTCTTTAAAATTAGTTTATGAATTACTATTTTATTCTCCAATTACATGCAATTTCATTTGAACCCTAATTTAGCATACATCTAACTCGAAGGCAACTAGTCATGAAAGAGCACATAAAAAATGCATTTATAAGGCGCAACGTCCCTAAATTAGTCTATTGTACATTGATTTTAATTTAAGTTAGCTACTAAAAGTGGGCTTAAATTTTAATTTAAATTAATGAGCCTAATTCTACCAATTTTAATTCTAAAGAAGTGGTTCTAAGTCTACTTATTTTAAAGAGAAAAAAAACTAAATTAGTGGGCTTAATTCTAATTAATTTTAATTAAGTGAAATGAGTCCTAAATCTATTTATTTTTAAAAGAAATGCTTTAATGGGCTGAGCTAAGGCTAAGTTAATTTTATTAATTGAAAAGGTGGGCCTAAGTCTAAATTAACCTAATGGGCCTAAATTAATTTTAAAAATTAATTAAAACCTAAAACTAATTTTAAGGCCTATTGTTAATGAGTTTAACCTAAGTGTGGGTTTATGGTCCAAAACGAATAAAATAAAATAAAAACATAAAATAAGCCCAAACAAATAAAATAAAATAAATAACAAATTAAAATAAACATACTGCAATTTCTAGCCCTAATTTAATTTACATGCAAACTAAATTAAATACAGCCACCATTGATTTTAATTAGGGTTACCAAATTGAGCCTAGAAAGCTAATGGACCTATTAATTAATTAAATGGACCTAAATCTAATTAATTGAGCTAATTAACTTAAATTATCATGGGCCTTAAAAGTCTAATCCAATTAAACTACAAACAAAAGAACTTAAAAATAATAAACAAACGAATAAAACAGATATAAAGAAATAAAACAAAAAAATTAACATAAAATAAAATAAAATAAAACATGTTTTCCTAATTCTAACCAATTTCATATGAAACCCTAATTAAAATCTAAAACTACATTAATTTTAATTGAATTTACCAAATGACTAATTTACTAACCAATTAATTAAAATAAAAAACACATGCCACACACACAGATTTCATAATTTTTCTACTACTGGGGCTATTACAATTCCTATGTACAAATTAAAAAAATTAAATTAAATACAACCCATAAAGCCAAATAAATAAAATAACACAAAATAATAAAAAAAGAAATAAAAGCTAAAATCTATATTAAAATACAGAATTTAATCCATGGCATTCCATGGATCTTCATGGGTCAAATCACTCCACAGTTTAGGGTACTCCCACTATCATGAAAATAGAAAAATAAACAAAATAAAAACTAGTTAATGAATGATTGAAAAATAATAAACAAAAATCAAATAAAAATAAAATCAAAATAAAAAATAAAAGAAGAAGGGGACGAAGATTTGAGAATAGGATGTAGTATTGATTGCCCCTCAGAAGGTGATCACCATTGATGGAAGCTTGTGACTTTTGTACTGTCTGTGAGTTTTTAGTTATTTGATCTAATTCACGGGCCAAGAACTAAAAAACTACATGAAAATTAAAAGAGAAAGAAGTCTGTGTTTTTTTGGCTTCACGGCTAAAATCAAGAATGCAGGAAAAAAAAAACCTCAGGAGCCTCCTATGAAATAAATTTTTTACGTATTTATAAAAGACACACCCTGTAGCCCTAAGTTGGTTACAGGATAAAAATAAAATAAAATAAATTATTTTTATTATTTATCTACTAAAAAAAAATTTATCAATATATTTATCTAATAAAACAAAATAACAATCAATCAAAGATAATGATAAAATAAATAAATAAATACATAAAAATTAAAAAAATTATGGAGTGCCTTTTCCCGATATGAAATGTGGATTTCTGATCAGAAATCTATATTTCCGATCGGAACTATAGATTTTCGACTGAAAATCTACATTCCCGGTCAGGAAAGCACAAAAAAATGGCAAAGTGACCATTTGATTATTGTTAGCCAATCAAGGCCATTCTTTGGCCATTTTGGTACCGTTCAAGCAAAAAAAAACATGATTTGGCCGAAGTTGGTCATTTGGGCCAACTTCGGCCCTTTTCTTTTTTATTTTATTTTTTTTGCTTTTGAATTTTTTTTATTTTTTAATTTATTTTTGAAAATTTATTTTTTATAGTTTTTGAAAATTTATTAGAAAGATAAATTAAATAAATAAAATTTAAAATAAGTCTTAAAAATAATTTACAATTTAGTTCAAAACAAATAAATTAGATACAATAAATCTAATTTCACAGTCAATTTTCATCATTGGGTTCTCTGTCACATCCAAACTCAAATCATCTAAAAATTTGGTGCTTAAACCTCGTCCAAAAGATGCTAATGTAATCAGTAATAAATGGGTATATCGAATCAAAAGACACCCGGATGACTCTATATCTCGCTACAAGGCACGTTTAGTTGCCAAGGGATTTCACCAACAGGATGACATTGACTTTACAAAAACCTTTAGTCCAGTCATAAAAGCCACTACAATTCGGCTAATTCTTTCTATCGCTTCGGATCAATAATGGCCTCTTTAACAAATAGATGTTTCAAATGCTTTCCTACATGGTTATCTTAATGAACCGGTTTATATGATGCAACCACAGGGGTTTCTTGATTAGAATCATTTGGACTATGTTTGTCTTTTACAGAAATCTCTTTATGGTCTTCACCAAGCTCCACGAGCATGGTTTCACAGACTACAAACTTTTCTACATGGCCTTGGTTTCATCACTTCAGAAGCCGATCAGTCCTTATTCATTCTTTACAAAGGTAATTATGTTATTCTTCTATTAGTCTAAGTCGATGACATAATATTAATTGGGTCCTCTTTCACATTACTACATGACATTTTATTGGCATTCGAAGTTGAGTTTCCTATCAAAGACATTGGCTCACTTTCTTACTTCCTTGGTATTCAAGTCTCTTGCAATTCTCATGGCCTTACTATCAATCAGACCAAATATTTACATGATCTTTTACTTAAAGCTGGTCTGCATGATGCTAAAGGTTGCCTAACTCCCATGGCTACTACTCTATCACTTAGCAAAATGGACGGTTAACCATTCTCGAATCTGGTTCTTTATAGGCAGCTTGTTGGTGCCTTGCAATATGCTACCCTCACAAGGCTTGATCTTTCTTTCTTAGTTAATAAGCTCTGCCAGTTCATGCACTCCTAAACTGATGTCCATTGGCAAGCTTTAAAGAGGCTTCTTCGCTATGTCAAGCACACTCTTCATTATTCACTACTTTTTGATCGTAACTCCACTCTTGATCTTAGTTATTTTTCAGACAGTGACTGGGGAGGCTGTCCTGATGATAGGCAATCTACAACAGGCTATGCAATTTATCCTGGCAAAAATTTGGTCTCATGGTGTGCTAAGAAATAACCTACAATAGCACATTATTCAATTGAAAGTGAGTATAAAGCTATAGCCAACACCACTGCTGAGTTAAATTAGATTCAACATCTCTTGTCTGAATTTGGTTTTATTCCATCCTCACCCACCACATTATGTTGTGACAATATTGGTGCAATCTACATGACTTCAGATCCTATGTTTCATGCTCGCACAAAACACGTCGAGCTTGACTATAACTTTGTGAGAGAACAAGTTTCCAAAGGCACAATTTGGATTCATTTTCTGTCAAGCAAGGATCAATTGGCCGACATCTTCACCAAACCTCTGAGTGCTCGTTCATTTTAGCGTATTGTTTCCAAGCTCCAGTTATTGTCATCTTTGCCCTCATCGGTTTGTGGGAGGAGGGGGGGGGGGGGGGGGGGGGGGGAGGGTGTGAATAATTAACCAATAATTAGTTAGTACTAGATTAGTTTTTGGTTATCCTTTCTCATTCAGACTTTGTGTATAACTCAAATACTGTCTTCATGTAACTTATATATTTATCACTGTTATACTCGACATTTAATTCAATTGATAATACAGAAACATATTGGGCGTATTACTCTTCATAATATATATATATATATATATCTTTTTGTTCACTACAAAAAATTGTCAATTTAGCGACGGATTCTTCAATCACGGATTTTGCAATCCGTCACTAGAAGCACTTAATTTATTTTTCAGGAAATTAATATATTAAATATAGTGATGGATTTCAGTATTTTTTTTAAATTAATATATTAAATTTAGTTTTGAACAATACACTTCATAGTTTTTGTCCAATTTTAATTATTAAATTGATCATTAATAATTACAATTATTTTATATTATAAATAATTATTATATATAAAATCTCAAATTTTAAATTACAAAGTACATGATCCATATGTTTAAAGTTTCTCATATTTTTCTTTTCACTGATACAATTCATACTTATCAATTCATGCAAATATGAGAGGAATTACATTTCATTTGCAGATAATTAAAATTTATTTATATTAATTTTATTGGAATTACTTCATTGGTTTGAATATCAGTGTTCAAACTTTATATATTG
>CATIWM010247368.1:0-12854 GCA_949671775.1 Mallotus repandus
ATAATTATTAATACAAAATATTTAATATAATGTAAAAATGTATACTCTCTTATTATTAATTTATTAATTATCAATTCTAAATATATAATGATAATATATTTTCTCCAAAATTTTGATTTTACTTCAAATTGGTTTGAATTATTCATTTGCTCCAAAGTCGGAGAATTATAATGTTTGGTTCAGTTCGGTTTGAATTCTCCAATTTTTGAAATGGGTCCGAAAAATTTGTATATTATGACTTATTTCAATTTGTGCAAAATAATAATTTAGATAAAACCATAAGAGCGATAAAAATATTCCAACAATTAATTTAATGTAACTATATAAACTATAATTCGAACCTAGAAACATCGCCTAAGCATTAGAAGGTTTTTATTTAACCTTAAAGTTAATAGTATCAATAAAAAATAAAATAAAATAAAATTATTTTTTTTAATATATAAATGTTATTAATAATAATAATAATACGTAAAATAAATTTTTAAATAAATATAATATTATAAATACATAATACAATAACATTAAAAAAAAACAGGGGATTAATCAGAATATAATGTGTCTTATTCATCTTGCATCCGCCCACAGATTTATCTACCAATCTTAGACCAACCAGGGATGAGAATGATCAAAACTACCATAATTCGTCTCAAAACATTAAATTGAAAACAAAAAGGCCCTAGAAGCAAAAACAAAATGCTTTCTCATTTTGCAAGAAATTGCTGCATCTATATAATTTTTCAACTGTTGCAGCTTCTCTTCCTCTTTCATCCATTTCTCTGTTCTTTTTGTTTTCTCTGATTGATGCCCGCAGATACAGAGATTGGTAAACGGCTTGTCGTTTAATCGATGAAGAGGAATAGCTGAGCAAAGGGAAAAAAATGGCAGGAAAGTTAAAGAGAAGCGATGCGAGCAGCAGCAGCAGCAGCAGTAGCAGACGAGAAACCGTCGTGGTTGATTGCGGTCGCCGGAGAAGCTCTTGCGGTTATTGTAGATCCACTGGTCCCACTAGTATCTCTCACGGTACGTTATTTTCATTTTTATTTCATTTAAAATACGTATTTTTTATCGGGTTTTTGTTTAATTTTAATTTTCTATAATGGATTTTGATTTTTTGAGGTTATTTGATTGATTTTAAGAACATTCATTGTCTCAAAATTCCAAAATTAAGGAATGGGTTTTTTTATTGGATGCTATTTGGTCAATTCTTGTGTTCTAAAAGCTCATACTTGCTAAAGTTTGATTCTTTCAGAGAAAAGAAATTTAATGATGTCGAAATTGATATGATTTTCAATCTATCAATTACGATGTTATATGATTTGTTATTGTTTTGTAGGTTTATGGGCACACAGCATCACGGTTGACGACTATCAAGGTATGTATGATTTACTACTACTATTCCGTTTTGCCAAAATTTGCACATTTTGCTTGTCAATGTTGCAATTCATGCTGCCATAAGACCTTGCAGAGTCACCGTCAATTTCTGTGTAAAGTTTGTAGTAATGGGGCACTTTTCTTTCTTTTAAAGGATTTTTTTTTGGGTTAAATTGGAAGAAAAGCTGTGGACTCTCTAAAGGTTTTGTTTGTATCATTTGATTAATTGATGCGATTTTCACCATGATAGATCTTCTTGACCGAGGATGGAGAAGATCTGGTTGTTTCGTTTACAAACCTGATATGGAAAAAACATGCTGCCCGTCTTATACCATTCGTCTGAGGGCAAGTGATTTTGTTCCTTTGAAGGAACAACTTCGTGTTTTTAGGAAAATGCAGAGGTACACCTTTTTTCTCTGTTTAATTTATAGAATGGTGTAGGTTCTTGAAAGGTAAGCAAAAATAACTTCAATGTTATGACTTTAATGATAAATTTTGTTGCTTTGTGCACTATAAATATCTCAACAATTGTGAGATGTTTATTCGCAAATATCAGGATGCTCTGCTGGGGCCACAGGGTTTATTTCAAAACCTAGGAGATTTTCTTTTGTAGACTGATGTTTAGTGGCTTCAATGTACTGCTGAATCATCTACTGTTTGATAAAATTTTGTTCCATATTTGAATACTGATTATGCTAAGTGCCTAGGTTTTTAGATGGCACGCTGGATTTGAAAAAAACAAGGGAGGTTGTAGAAGATTCAAATATTCCCAAAGATACATGCAATTGTTCCTGTCATGAAGTTTCAAGCTCGGGGACAAAGGAAAACTTGTCTGCTAAAAATGAGGATAATAATAGGGCAGACAATATAGCTAATTATTTGTCAGATCAAGTTGACATTGCAATCCGTACCTGTGCGGAAAGTGGAGAATTTCCTTGCAGTATACAATTACCAAAAGCTTCTGTCAAACAGGTGTCACAAGCCAAGAGAAAGCTGCTAGTTGAAGGAGCAGAAGATCTTGTGTACTCTAGCAATATTGTTTTTCAAATTTTAGCCACCATAAGACGGGCAAAATCAACTGGAGAGAATGCACGGCATAGCACAGAAGATGATGCACTGTCCCCTAAAGTTGTTGCAGAAAAATTGACTGCGGCTTTAAATCAGTTGTCAGGAATTAGTGGTTTGTCAATCAGGGCTTGCAATGGACACATTAATTTTTATTCATCTACAACACAAACTTCTCCCAATGAAGGTTCACAAGTTATTACTGGTTCTAAAGAATCTGCTGCAGGGTGTAAAAGGAAGGCCTGCTGTGGGAAGAGTGCTAAACATCCTCAAGGGAAAAGACGGAAGCTAGAGATCCATTTGAGAAGGTCCAGCTTTGATCCAGAAGAGTATGCATTATATAGAAAATATCAGATAAAAGTGCATAATGACACTCCAGATCATGTTACTGAAAGTTCATACAGGAGGTTTCTGGTTGATACTCCTTTAGTTTCTGTCCCACCGTCTGGTGATGGTAGAGTTCCTCCATGTGGATTTGGCTCCTATCATCAGCAATATGTTATCGATGGCCAGCTAGTTGCTGTTGGTGTGATAGATGTTCTTCCTAAATGTTTGTCTAGTAAATACTTGTTCTGGGATCCAGATTTTGCCTTTCTATCACTGGGAAAGTATTCAGCGTTGCAAGAAATAGGTTGGGTAAAGGAGAATCAAGTCCATTGCCCCAGTCTTCAGTATTATTATCTTGGCTATTACATTCATTCCTGCAGCAAAATGAGATACAAAGCAGCATATCACCCATCCGAGCTACTCTGTCCTCTCCGCTACCAGTAAGCTACTCTTTTGCTTGTAGCAACTGATAATTGAATAATGGGCACGAACCCTTGTTAGGCACATTGTGCTTTCTGTGCTGATAGGATAATCTTAAATATTTGAATACTTTTAGATCTTCTATATTTATAATTGCAAGTTTGAGTTCCATTCATGAGGTCCAACCTTTTGAGTTTCTTGATCTGCTATTGAAACTAGCTAGTGCTTTTGTAAGTTGAAGTTTGACAGGCTGATATATTATTTCCAGGTGGGTTCCATTTAATATTGCAAGGCCTTTGCTTGACAGAAAGCAATACTTTGTCTTGTCAGATTATGCACTTCTACAGAATGCAGAGTTTTCACAACCTCATGCTTCTGAAAATGCCCCTGAAGTGCAACACGGTGGCAATGGTGATGAAGACTCGAATGATATTCTTATGGATGATGGTGAAGAAATGACTGAACCTGAATTTGAAAGTTCTGATGATGAATCAGCTCCAGAAACAAGTAGCCATACCTTGGAAGATAGTAATGTTGGTAATATTTTAATTGGCTTGAAGGGATCCCGCGTGAGATACAAGGTATGGAAATTCAACTCTTTCCCTCTCTTTTCCATTTCATATCTTGGTCCCAAGTCTGGTCTTCTTTTCATATAGCTGCCACTTTGAGTACTAATTGATCAAATAATATTATGATACACAACATGATTGCGAGCATTTACAAAGCTTTTGTAACAGAAAAATGCCCAAACTGTCACAATATTTAAGTTGTTTTTTTGCTTGAAGACTGATATTTCTGACACATATAACATGCATGTATTGTCACTTTTTGAACATTGGTTTACCAAGTATCAATATTTCTTACATGTTATTTTGTGCCAGAGTTAAACGATTAAGATAATTATGCCCATAATATGTAAAATACTTCATTGGATTGCTAGATTTTATTCTTAATGAAGATAATTAAATTTCAGAATGATGAATATGGATAGAAGTTCACTTTATCCCATTTGATAAGATTTCTGGGTATAGAACTTTAGGAATTTGGGTAATAATTAAGTGGAGAACTATAGTATCCTACTTGTCAAATCTTTGGTTGAGGTTTTTGCATTGGATCTGTAAAAGTTTAGAAGAAAACACCCCATTTCATAATTATAGAGATATTTGGAAAATTATTAATTTTGCATTAGGAATACTTAACATTTAGAAATATTGCTCAGCACTGTTGTTCAATTTCACTTGTATGATTTTTCTCACTGCCGTTACTTCTTTCTTAAAGGATCTGCAGCGAGCTTTTGACACCAGTGAAAGGAAATACATGGAATCTCAGTTGCTTAAATATAAGAGAGTAGTGGGGGCAGAGTTGTCCGAGCGCATTGTCTACTCACTCGGGTGATTGATTTTTCTACGGGAATATCTCGGTTTTCTGCAGCTGAATCATGTCTGGTTATCATATTGTGGGCTGAGAGGAACCTATTGGAGAATTCAAAACATTCTAACATGATTGTTGGTATCTGGTCTGGGGTTCATTTTGGTGAATGCCTCCAGCAAATCATTCTTGTGTGCTAAATGAAATGAAGGTGAATCAGTTGTTTCGTCTTGAGATCTGTTGAGGTCTATTAAAGTTACAGTCTCCAATTAGGATATTGAACATTTTCTGCATCTAAATGAATGTTACAATTATATAGAAAACTGATTCATTTGTACTCTTCCATGAAGTCTTTACCAGTAACTGGCTCTGCATCATCATTATTATGTGCTAATGTTCCCCTGGCTGGATAGAATTTAGAGCTACCATGTTTACTCACATTCTGATCAGTCCATGGAGTCGGTTAACAGTCTTCTCTTATAGACTTTTGAGTTTGAGATGAGAGAGTAACCACATTCGAAGGTGTGAAGTTAGACCACTCACTCACATGGAGCTTTGGGGATAAAATATCACATGAAAGCTGGCATGTTATTAGATAGTTCACAACCTTACCTGAAAAGCAGAGTTTTATTGAACCTATTTATCAACTACAGTCAAAATTCAAATGCCTAACCCTTTAGTTATTGGCTAAAACAGCAAGCACATCATGGATTTTTCTTAAAATTGGATTTCAAAAAATTGCCATAAATTTTTTTTTTTTTAAAATAAAATGAAATAAAAACAATATTTGCCAAACTTTCGAGGAGATTTAAGGTTGACTTCTTTCTTTTAGATACAAGTTATTCAAGTTGACGTTAAAATAAGAGAAAGCACTTGTTAATTGTTTTGCAGATAGACAGATGTCTGAAATTTCTGAGCAGTGTGCCGTTATCCAGGTCGATTTCTGGAGGGTTCATGCAATGGATAAGGTGCCTGTAACAATTTTATCCAGTTAGATGAAAGGACAATATGTCAAACTTGGAAAATACCCATCTGAAACCTGAAAGAAGAAACACCACCTTCAAAAAGCACATTATTGGAACTTGGAATGCTCAAAATTTAAGTCTTACTCCTCCATGCCTTCTCTAACCTGTGAAAACTTACCAGCTGGGGAAATGCTAGTTTTCTTGATTTAGTACCTGAATATTGCTTTTTTATATTGCGTTTATTTTGGTTTTTTATGGTTAATTACAAAACACAAATCATAAATTTGGTCATTTCTTTAATTATATCATAAACTCTTAAATTAATAAGGTTCATTAATTTAAATCATGAAACAACCTAAAATGAGGGAAAGATGAAGCATAATTCTTCAACTTTCAGATGTCTAAGATGTGAGCAACTTGATTTGTTGCTCTCTTAACATGAAATGGGGTGCAAGCATTTATCCCTTTCAATAAATTCCTACAAATCCATAATAAGTTCTATCAATACAATCCTGCCAACCCTTTGCGCTAAACCAAATGTATCAGACTATAACACATTCTATAAATTTTCAGTCTTTTAAAACTTCTGACGGTTGAAAAGATTTCCAATTTGCAGATAAGGGTTCAGATTTTAGTTTTAATTACCCCAAGGTCCCCAACCACGACATTATCACTTAACTGTAAAAGCAGGAGCTGCCTGATGACAACTGATCCTTGAAATTGCAGTAACATATTAAACAATGGAATGACGTTATTAACACTGACTGACCATAGAAACTGAAAGTTAGCTTAAATCAGAATCAACAATCCAATGTTTTGAATCATGTTATTTGCAGCAATATGGTGGAGCTGCTGAAATGAAGAATACTGGTATCCTAGTTCACAGAGAGTTAAAATAAGAACAGCTGAGAAGAAAGAATATACAATTGCAGATCAAGGGGTAATCATATCAAGCATCATCAGCATCACTTCCACCAACATGTGCTTCATGATTGACCCAATAACTGCTTCCATCAGGACCAGACACCTTAAACCTGCTCAACAACAAAATCCATATATGCCCTTCAATTCCTTTTCTAAACGAATACGTAACCTTAATGTACAAGATCACACAATCTAGAATTGGAACTTCCTCAAAATATCTATTTTCTACTGACCGCTCAAGAACAGATTTCCCTTCCTTGTACTTCTGGTTCTTGTCATGGGCAATTTCCTGAAAGAAATCATCCGAATAACCATAGGTAACAATTAAACACTCATAAACTATGATTTTTTTTTCAAGTCTCTGCCTAATAATCTTACATATTTCCAACCCACATTCGATCCGCATCCAACACAGAAAATATCAGCAACAGTATGCAATCCAGTCATCATCAATCTATCTTCTTTCTCTCCAAGGGAGACATTCACTCTGTCAAACAAGGGAAGATGATTGAAGCTAAAATTGTGAATATACAATGTCTTTCAACTCATGTTGGTTATAAACCATATGTTTGGATAACCAATGACCAACCTAGTTCGCCACATATCCCACTAAATACAAAACCTGCAACTTACAACATCACATCATTTAATTCTCTTGTTGTATTCAGAAATATTAACTACAATAACATAAGGATACACAGAGTGATGCTTTAAGAGGTAGTTTCCTATTCTCTTCTAAACTCGTCAGATATTCGTATAACTGAAAAGAATGATCAACTTTCACATGTTCATAATATTCAGCCTGTGCTTTAAGAGGTAATGGCATTTCAACATAACATGAATTATGTTCATGTTTTACTGACAGGAACTACCACACCAGGGACTTCCAGAATTAAACATCAAGAAATGGAGAAACTTTTAAAATTAAATATCTAAATTACTTGACTAAGGATCTCTCATATCAATATCCATATCCGTAGCTTGCTACTCCAAAATTTCGAAAATTTAAACTTTAATCAAACTCAATAGACCCCTTGAACTTAATCTAGGCCAGCAGCTCAGACCCCACCAAATAGAAGTCCAGACTCCACACTCTCAGCAAATGATAACGCTACATCTTTAAACACAGGTAAACACTGGCTAAGAAATTCTTCACGTGTAAATTTCCATGACATTAACCATCCTTCAAAGAATGAATTATATAACTTTGAGCAATCATTGAAACAAAACAAGAAGCACCTTGTGGCACGGCAAAAGTCTAAGGGTTGTTGGACAGACAGATTTAGATGGAAATGCATTTGATGAATGCAACAAAAAAAGGTTCCAGAAATCAAGAAAAACTTACACCTTATTGAAGAGATAAGCTTTCCCATGCCTGCTGTGGAAGGACTGAATCAAAGAACACAGTCAAAACACACAGTCAGAATGCTTGCTTCCTATAAAAACCCAAACAAAATTTGTTGGACAGTATGAGAAAAGTGAGAAGGCATCAGAAATGACTGAAATTCTTTTTTCAGAAAATATCAAGTTCATCCTGCTAAAATCTTGAATCAACAATAATACATCCGGTATATCACTTCAATGCCTCAAAGGAAATGCAGAATGCCATTGCATTAGACCTCACTTAAAGCCCATTACTTTTCATCATAAGACATGTAATGATACACAACCATGCATAAATGACAAGGTGACCTCAACAGAACTAACACATACTAAGATCAACAAAGTAAAATAAAAAGTTGGACAACATATTTGCAAAAAACATGGGTTATGGTTAATCCTTTATATGTAGGTCCCTGGATTGGCATCTTTTGAGCTGTATCAAGCACATAAATTACAACAATGAATTTCCCTTCATATGTGAATTCCATCTGCAAATTTTATTCCCTTAGACAAAGCACCTCTAATAATGCAACTGCCATATGCAGATCAGGAGTCCATTATTCTCAATTGCAACAGCCTGCACCATCGCTGGGGGGGACCAAAACCAAATGAAGAGATCAAACCACCATTCTCAACCACGAGATGTTCATAGACCCCCAACCAAGAGAAATGCTGAGAGCACACATTAGAGTTGTCTACGCCTTCAGATTTCCAGTTCCCAACAACAAATCATCATATCTGTTACATTCATGAGAAGATGATATTGCATTGACAAACATGTACAGTTAAATGCGTCATTTCACCTAAAAACTCAAGCTATTGGATCATGGAATCTTCCACATATGCATCTTCTCACTTAATCCCTCTCTGGCTGATCCATGCTTAACTCAAACATGCAACATCAACATAAATGAATAGGCACTATGAAATTTGCAAGTCAAACAAGCAGTAAGACAATAAATTTCAAAGCATAAAATGCAAAAAAAAAAAACACCAGTTGAACCATAAAAGCATCTAATTGCATTCAATTTTCATTAATGAGATCCTCCCCAAGTTTACATATTGCTTAAAACTTCTTGACATCATTACTGATACTTGTCAGATTTTTTTCTTCAATAGTGTTTGGCATTGTAGTCTCACCGCCATCCACTAAATGCTAATGCCCCAAAACACAATACATTTACCAAACTTCACACAAGATCAGTTCATTTATCTAGGTATGGTTCTGGACTAAGCAGTGCAATGGTGAGAACTGATTTTCTATTAGTTAGAGGACCATGTAAAATGTTTTTTCAGTAGATCGTTTGTTTAATAAATATCAACAATTTCCAAAAGATGATATGGCTTCACTTCAAATCCATTATCCATCTATGTAAATTAATTTTTAGCAAGAAACTCTCTTAGAGACACTATGTGAGAGAGAGAGAGAGAGAGGGGGGGGGGGGACACTTACCGCTTTTACCTGTATAAATTAGAAAAAAAAAAGCCATGAAGTACTATCATTGCAAAGCTAAAAACCATTTCAAACAGCACAACATTCTAAGAGAAGACATCCACACACCACTGTAAGCGATTGACTCAATCACAGGAATTAATAAAGGTAAACACATACTTCCCATGAAAGATTGTACAAAATTGAGATTCTCTCAAAATCCAGATTTTAAGCACCTAAGATCCCCAATAACACAGCGTGATGGTCACAATTTACCAGCCAGAGGGATTCTCCTCAACTGGAGCTATAATCTAATCCTCATTTTTCAAGTTACAGCAAAAGGAGTTGATCAATTAAAATTCAGAGCCCTGATCGATATCAAATTCAAACACCAACTTATCAATCAATACTCCTGATGAAAAATGCTACAAAACCAAAATAAGTACTCCACGTCCTTTAATCAGATAAATCTTCCTTGATTCTTCATTTTATCAAAAAGATCCCCTAATCATTAACCAACTTAAAGACCCCCATCAACACAAACACATGAAAATATGCAGTCAACCCCACCAAAAAGCAACCAAAATTCTAAACCAAATCAGAAAAGCATACCAAATTAATAACACCCAGATGAGAAATCCACAAAAAGATCACAAATCAGGGAACTTTCAATCAATCAAAGACTAAAAACTGATAAAAGAACAAACCTTTGAAACAATATCATCATAAAGAGCAAGATGGGTTCTGCAGTGCTTGCAACTATAGATCTTCCCTTCAAGATTCACCACAAACAGCCTTCCCATGTCTTCAAAGATAGATCCTTTACACGGTAGTCTATGTCAATATAAACAGAAAATAAATGAAAATTCAACAGGAACAAACAAATATAAAGAAATGCTAAAAATACAAAGCAATTAAGAATCTTTTTGGACATATATTTGACAGATTCTGCACCTCTATCTATCTATGTAAATACCCTTTACCCCTTTCCTTGTTCTAGTGATGTTGGTGTTGCTGCCGCTGTTGCATGGTTTGCAAGAAATGTGGACAAAGAAGCTAATAATCAACATTTTTCTTTTTTTTTCTATTTTTTTAAAAAAAATTCTCAAATTTTTATTACCTTTTTCTGCTAAAGTGGAACCTGACAAGACGTGTTTTCTACGGTTTTTTTCCTTTTTTCTATATATAAATATAAATATATATTGAAAATCTTGATTAATGTAATCACTACTAGTCATTTGTTGAATCCAACCAAAAAGATAACAAATCTTTTACTTTTAATTGTTAAAAAATTAATTACATGCTCAAAAATATAATTTGTGGGGCTTAATCATTATTATATATCTTATTCACGATCAAATTCATATGTTAATTTCATTTATATGGATGTGTTTTCGATTTAATTTACACGTCAATTGAAATTATATTTTTTCAAATAATTTTTATATTGATCTAATATATTCAGAATAAATTTTCAAAATAAATTTCAGTAGATAATAAAAAAAGTACTTTTTTTTATCAATTAAACTAACCCTCAAATTGATACAAATATTTTTTTTATATATGATTTTAAATTATTATATGAGTAGTTTTTTTTATTAGGATAAATCCATTATGAGACCTCTAAACTTTAACACTTTATTCTATTGAGCCTCAATTTTTATTATGTTTCAGTAAGCCTTCAATCTTTTATTTTTACATAGATTAAGAATAAATTAGACTAAAATAATGAAATTGTGAAATAAATTCTATTTATTCTACCAAAATTGTGATATCGGTGGTAAGTTTTAACAGTAAATGTGTCATTAGAATTACCAATTGAAGTATATAACCTCTATGGACATTTTTCCTTACATCTTATCCTCACATTTTTTCTTTTATTCTTTACAAAACGTATCTTTAAACTTTTCATAACAACATATTTAACAACAACAAACCTGAATTGTTGCTCAATTTCATTATTTCAATCTATTTTGTCTTTAATATATGTGAAAATAAAAGATTGATGGCTTAATAAAATACAATAAAAGTTTAGATGCTCAATAAAATAAAGTATCAAAGTTCAGGAGTCTTATAATGAATTTATCCTTTTTATTATATATAAAAATATAGATGTATAATCATGAAAATTAGTCAATAAGAAGATGGTCTAAATATCATTTTTTAAAAATATTTATCTAAATTTTAAATTTTAATTTCATTAAATATTGTGAAAAATTTTATACATGTTATCCAATATTTCAGATTTTCCAACCCTTATTATTAAAAAAATAATTATTTTAAATTACATTTAGAATTAGTTATTTAAAACATATTTAAAATAGTAAAATAATAGTCCAAAAAACCTTTGGTAATAATAAATTAACAGCTGGTTAGGGTTGTTTTTATTTAAACAGCATTTTGAATTCGAATTGTAGTCTATATAATTGCATTAAATTAATTATTAAAATTTTTTTATTATTTTTGTAATTCTATCAAAATCGAATCGAATTAATTAAAGTTTAAAACACTAAGCCAAGTGTTTCTAATTAAGTTTTCAATTGAGTCTGTGTGAAATAAGTCCATCAGCTTTTAAATATCGATAATTGAAAAATAGAAAAATATATATTACAAAACTAATATAATAAATAAATAAACAAATAACATATATTCCATTGTCATTCAAACTAACTTATTAATTGTGAGATTAAGTTCCCAAAATAAATATTTATAAAATAAATATTTATAAAATAAATATACAATGTGAAATTTTGCATTTCCCTATTGGCCATTGGATTAGGTATAAAGGAAAAGCATTTTGTGTGATGAGAACAAGATGTGAGGTGTAACACAATTATATGAATTGATGAAATCAAACACAATAATATGATTTGTTGATATTTGTATATAAAATATTAAGAAAACTTTGGTTGCAACTAACACTATATATTGTTTTAAACCCACCTATTGATTTTAATATAATAGTCACAAGTGCAATTCTATATTAGTATATTTTTTTATTACATAATTTATTTTGTAATGTGTAAAAATAATATCATTTGATGGTGATAGAATAAAAACAAAAATGAAATATTTGTTTCAATATAGTTAGAAATATAGAAAGAAAATAAATAAATTTACGATATGAAGCATTACTAGGGCTGTAATCGAGCCGGGCCGAGCCGAGTTTTGGAATACTCGAGCTCGGCTCGGCATAATATATAAGTGTTCGAGCTCGGGCTCGAGCTCGGTATAATTGGAAATTCAGAGTTCGAGCTCGGCTCGAGACGAGCTCAAGCTTGTTCGCAAACAAAGCTCGATTTGTGCTCGTTTGAAAGCTCGTTTGTGGGCTCGTTTATTAGCTTGTTTGTGGGCTCGTTTGTGTGCTCATTTATTAGCTCGTGTGTGAGCTCGTTTGTGGACTTGTTTGTGGGCTCGTTTGTGAGCTCGTTTGTAAAATCATTTGTGAGCTCGATTGCGAGCTCGTGTGTGAGCTCGTGTGTGAGCTCGTTTGTGAGCTCGTTTGTACCTAAAAAAAATGGATATAACAATAATATACAAAAAGTATTAACTTTAAAGCATGAACACTATATTAAACTCAAGTGGAATGACCCCCAAGA